>CM042545.1:11199706-11229706 GCA_023630585.1 Cranoglanis bouderius
AGAATTGAGCATTTAAATAATAAAACTGCTTAATATGTTTTATTGCCTAAGAATTTTAAAACGGCATACAGGAATATATATATATATATATATATATATATATATATATATATATATATATATATATATATATATATATATATATATATATATATATTGAATAGGATGCATGATGTCCTGCAAACCCTTTACCCAATTACTATGGTGAAGCCAAGACTCGTAGTGTTCAACCAGTTAGCTTCATACAGGCTACTGTAGATGAAAAATTTTGTTTTCAGTAGAAAAATGTGTGGCAATTGGTAAAAATTGTAACACTAAAGGCAAGTGACCCCCCCAAAAAACCCAGAGCACTCAAGACTGAGAATCAAGTGCTTTTTATGCTGTTGCATAATAATATATTTAGCTTTTTATGCTTTTGAAAAATAAATAGCATTAATTAAAAACATTACTCAATGAATTCTTAATTAGAAAACCTACAAGAAGACCTTTCAATAGGATGCTTCTTCACAAACCAAGCCGATAATAAATACAACCCCAATTCCAAAAAAGTTGCGACGCTGTGTAAAATGTAAATAGAAACAGAATGCAATGATTTGCAAATCTCATAAACCCATATTTTATTCACAATAGAACACAGAAAACAGAAAATGTTTAAAATAAGGAAATGTATCATTTTAAGGAAAAAAAATTTTGAATTTGATGGCAGTAATAAGTCTCAAAAAAGTTGGGACAGGGCCATGTTTACCACTGTGTAGTATCCCCTCTTCTTTTAACAACAGTCCGTATATGTCTGGGAACTCAGGAGACCAGTTGCTGGAGTTTTGGGAGAGGAATGTTGTCCCATTCGTGTCTGATACAGGATTCTAGCTGCTCAACAGTCCTGGGTCTTCTTTGTGGTATTTTTCATTTCATGATGTGCCAAATGTTTTCAGTTGGTGAAAGGTCTGGACTGTAGGCAGGCCAGTTCAGCACCCGGACTCTTCTACTACGAAGCCATGCTGTTGTAATAGATGCAGTATGTGGTTTCGCATTGTCTTGCTGAAATATGTAAGGCCTTCCCTGAAAAATGTCGTCTGGATGGAAGCATATGTTGCTCGAAAACCTGTATATACCTTTCAGCATTGATGGTGCCTTTCAAGATGTGCAAGCTGCCCATTCCATAGGCACTAATGCACCCCCATACCATCAGAGATGCAAGCTTTTGAACTGAGCGCTGATAACAAGCCGGATGGTCCCTCTCCTCTTTAGTCCAGAGGATGCGTCATCCATGGTTTTTCAAATTTCGATTTGTCTGAGCACAGAACAGTTTTCCACTTTGCCTCAGTCCATTTTAAATGAGCTTTGGCCCAGAGAAGACGGCGACGTTTCTGGATCATGTTCATATATGGCTTCATCTTTGCATGACAGAGCTTTAACCTGCATTTGTGGCTGGCACGGCGAACTGTGTTCACAGACAATGAGTTCTGGAGGTGTTTCTGAGCCCATGGAGTGATTTCCATTACAGAATCATGCCTGTTTTTAATGCAGTGCCTCCTGAGGGCCTGAAGATCACAGGCATGCAATATTGATTTTCGCCCTTGCCCCTTGCGCACAGATATTTCTCCAGATTCTCGGAATCTCGGAATATTACGTACTGTAGATGATGAGATATTCAAAGTCTTCGCAATTTTACATTGAAGAACATTATTCTGAAATTGTAGACACAGTTTTCGCAGATTGGTGAACCTTTGCCCATCTTTAATTCTGAGAGACTCTGCCTCTCTAAGATACTCTTTTTTATACCCAATCATGTTACTGACCTGTTGCCAATTAACCTCATTAGTTGCAAAATGTTCCTCCAGCTGTTTCTTTTTAGTAACACTTACTTTTCCAGCCTTTTGTTGCCCCGTCCCAACTTTTTTGAGACGTATTGCGATCATCAAATTCAAAATTACCTTATTTTTTTTCTTAAAATGGTACATTTCCTCAGTTTAAACATTTGATATGTTTTCTGTGTTCTACTGTGAATAAAATATGGGTTTATGAGATTCACAAATCATTGCATTCTGTTTATATTTACACTTTACTCAGCTTCCCAACTTTTTTGGAATTGGGGTTGTAAAACATGTAACAAAATACTATTATACATGCTCTGCACAATGACCAGGATGTTTTTAAATAGTGCTGAGATGAGTTCTAGTCTGATTCCCATACAATGCTATTATCCCATATAATGACTATTCAGGGGTATTAAAGCATTTTTCCTTCTTTCAATACACCTGACCCCACTGATTTTGTTGGATCAGGGAAAACACAAAGATGTGCTGCACTCAGTACTGTTTGCCGAGTTTTAAATTTATTTTCACTTTCACATTTATTCATTTGGAGGACCTTTATGATAAGCAATTCAGTCCAAGGACTCTATGCCAGACACTGGATCTCACTCACAGCATTTCAGTCAATAGTGCAGAACCGTAACTGCTGAGATAAAACTGCCCTCACTGCCCTTGTTTTAAAGGATTATTGCTGTTTTTTCTGCCAAGAGCTCTCTATTTTTTCGGGCTAAGATTTCACCGATCCCAACACTATATGTGCCGTAATCCTGTTTCATATTAGATTCTAGTAATCCAAAACCACGGCCTTAGGTGTACATCTAGTTCTATACACGAGACCAGTCCATACCACTTGCATATTTAACCCAAAAGTGCATACATAACAAAGCACCAATTTAAAAGTTAAAGACAATATTATTATTATTATTATTATTATTATTATTATTATTATTATATCAATGTAAGATAATATTATTACAATACTAAACTTTGGAGAGGCCTGCAATATATTAATAAGCATTCTAACAAATAACATTTCTTGTGTGTTCTGTCAGCATCTTGAAGATTCCAGATAAGTTTTCTGTGGATGTTTGATAAGAAAAATATGTTTAAATTAATACCAATCATTAACTGTGACACATCACAGATTTACCAGTTAAATACAGTACTGTGCAAAAGTTTTATGCACCCTACTTTTTTTAATACAAACTTTGTTTTAGATTTTTTATTTTATGACTACTAAGTCAGTACAAAAAAACATTTTAGATTCCCAAACATTAGTTTTCTAGCACAAAATTAAATGTTACAGAAAAATGTTTGTGGGTCATTAAAGAAAGCAACATATTATGTAAGAGACCACTTTTCAGACAAAAAAACACAATGAAGGCTGCTGGGTTTTGCTGTAAATATAAGAAGCAAGTGAGAAAGTCAAAGTCTCCAGAAGAACTGTGGCTGGTTCTGCAAGATTCTCAATAAAACTTACCAGCTCATTTCCTTATAAAACTGCACAAATTGTACCGGAGACTACTATTTTTATTTTTATTAAATTTTTTTGTCACACCAAATATTGACTTTGTTTCATTTACTACTGTTTACTGCTCTTTCCAGTATTTTCTTTTAAATGTAGAAACATTTAATTTCATTATTTCGAAGGCATCTTTGCTCTACAGCATTTCATTGCATGTGCCTAAAACTTTTGCACAGTACTGTATGTTGCACGTCATATCACAATCACAATGGTCAAGTCAAGCGGATTTATTGTCATTTCAACCATACACAGCTAGTACAGTACAGTGCACAGTAACAAAAAACAACGTTCCTCCAGGACCATGGTGCTACATAAAACAACACAGGACTACAAGAGACTACACGGAACTAAATAAGACCTACACATTTTTACATAAAGTGCACATGCAAAATGTGTGCAATCAGTACAAGACAGTACAGTGACTACCAAAACAGAACAATAGACACAGTAAGAAACAGTTTAGTGCCTACACAGTTCTAGTGTGGAAGTGGCAGATATAACAGGTAGTGCAAAAGAGTAACAATATAATTTAAAAAAAAAAAAAAAAAAAAAGCTGTGAATGTAAACATAACATGCTATGACATTATATTCAGCAGATAAACTGAGGTGGAAAGTCTGGTGGTGACAAGAAATTAAATACGATATTTTTATAAATATAAATAAAATACAGTAGCAGCAAAAAATGCAAGTAGTCAATACAGATTTGTGCAAAAATTGCAAGGGGAGTGGGATGGTGTTCAGCTGGCTGTGTGTGTGTGTCAGTCTGATCTCTGAGTATTGAGGAGTCTGATGGCTTGGGGGAAGAAATTGTTACAGTCTGGCCGTGAGCGCCTGATAATATCATGGTCAAATATTAGGCGGCCCTAAAAAACACAAAAAGAAAGCGCTGATGATGAAACTGTGATAAAGAATTGCTCCTCTGAATTAGAGGAAGTTGGTTACAGGATGTCTTGTTCAAACAATTCTCACACAAATCATGCACACATCAGTGACAAGGGAAGAGAAAAAAAATGCTATAGAAGTAAAGCTCTCTTTCTTTCAGCCGTTAAATGACAATCAATACTGCAGTCAGGTGACAGAGTTCTGAGGTTCACTGCAGTTGCTAGAATATAACACTGCAAATGCCAGAACAGAAAAAAAAAACCCTTTCTCAAGCAATTCAAACAAATAATCATGAAAATCATAAGAGTAAACCAAGCAAAACAGCAGGTGTGTCTGCTTATGTGTTGACACCATTTGTTGCTAACGGGAACAGTTCTGCGTATTTCACCACTTTGCTTTCAGTTCAAGAAAGCAGCTCGGGAAATCACTGTGGGCTTAATGCAGCTCTGATCGCACGCCATCGGTGCAGGAATGGAAACCAAGCTGGACATTCTCACCACAAACAGGTGTTGATGAGACAGGAATGCTATGATGATAATGCTATAGATCTAGTCTTACCAGAGAATCGCCAAGCGGCCTGCATTTCCTATTCAGTGGCCAATCTAATGATATACTGTGGAGAGAAGCTGGTCACAAGATCATGAGTGTAACTTCTGCATTCATTACTCTTTATTTTGATCATGTTTTTTGAGTGCAGTTATTATATTATATTAGTCAGCATTCAAAAGTCATTCAATATATTAGTTAATATTCAAAAGTCAATATTTAAAATGTATAATATAAAATGTAGTGTTATGAAAAAGTATCTGCCCCCATCCTGATTTCTTCTGTTTTTGTGTATATTTCATACTAAATAGTTTTAGATCTTCAGACAAAATACAACATAAAACAAAGGCAACCTGAGAAAACACATAATACAGTTTGTATTTTATTTTTTATTGAAGCAAAAAAAAAATATCACCAATGAGAAAAACTAATTGCCCCCTTAAATTTAAAATCTGGTTGTGCCACCTTTAGCAGCAATAACTGCAACCAAACACTTGGTTAACTGGAGACAGGCTTTCACTTACTTCAAGGACTAGGATTTACTCCTATGCTTTGGATCATTGTCTTGCTGCATAAACCAGTTGCACTTGAGTTTCAGCTTACAGACTGAAGACCGGACATTCAACTTTAGAATTTTCTGGGAGAGAGCAGAATTCATATTTCCCTCAATTATTGCAAGTTGCCCAGGCCCTGAAGCAGCAAAGCATCCCCACACCATCACACTACCACCACCATGCTTGGCCGTAGGTATGATGTTCTTTTTATGGAATTTTTTGTTACGCCAGATATAACGGGACCCCTGTCTTCCTGTTTGGGGATCATCAAGGTGTGTTTTGGCAAAGTTCAGACGAGCCTTAATGTTCTTCTGGGTTATCAGTGGTTTTTGCCTCGCCACACTTCCATGGATGTCATTGTCAGCAACTTCATGCTGTTGAAAAAGTTCTATTTAAGTGTTAAGTGTTGATTTGATTGAACAGGGTTTGCAGTAATCAGGCCTGGTTGCATCTAGTCCAGCTGAACCCCATTATGAATGCAGTTTCATAGATTTGGGGAATTAGTAACTATGGGGGCAAATGCATTTTCACACAGACCTAGTTGGTATTGGATAACTTTTTTGCTTCAATAAATAACATTATCATTTAAAAACTGTATTGTGTGTTTACTCAGATTGCCTTTGTTTTATCATAGAAACAGAAGAAATCAGCAAATACTTTTATCACAGCACTGTATAATATGCAAATGAATATAAATAAGAATATAGTGCAAAACACTGCTCATAAATCAGTCTGATCTGTTATTCCAATTTAACACAATGTTCAACATGCCAGTCGTCCTTGTCACTATTCAGGTTTTGACCTGTGTGACCATTGTACCATGCCATTACATCACTTCACACCATCTAAACCTCTCAACAGTTACTGCCGGCCAGCGATTAAACAGTGAGATTCAAACACAACATTCTAAATGTTACTCCTTTGAAGCATCAATAACTCCTCAGTGTTTAGACACACTCCTCAATCTAGGACCCCAGAGAGCAAATCTCTATGTGTTTCATGGTTCTCTCTGCCAAAACAGAGCCAAAAGTCTGACGATCCCTTATAAATATATCTGGTTCACATGAAATGTCCCAGTATAGACATTGAAAAACTTGGACTCTAAATCCAATTATTTGTGTCAAACATTTCTTATTACATACATTAATCTAAACCTTAAACCTAACATCTTAAAAAATAGAGCAGAACCGTTGGCCTTAATCATCAGCAGAGAGCCTCTGCTGCTCACCAGAGTTCGCTGACAGCAGGAAATCCAGCAGACCTACTGGGGGATGATTAATTATCCACTCTTTAAACTCTTTAATCTAAACATGTGCTCTTACATGTCCCACAGATCAGGTTCAAACATGGACTGCGATGTGTACAGGCTTTCTACATTGCTGCAAGCAGTATGAGTGGGGATGGAAGTGGATAGAATCTGCAACCAATGCAGCTACAGTATATCTAGCCTAAGTAAACATGGAGGAAATGGAATATACAACATATCCCTAGATTAAGCAGCAGAACCAAGTGCAGTGCATCTAATGCTAAATTTAGTTTGGGGGCATAACCAGGCAACATGAAGTTGTGTCTCAGTGGTGATGGGTGCTTTCAAATGTAGCATTAATCCATTTGAATCGAACCCTGGTGCATTTTCCCTCTTGGTGCAGTTCATTTGAGCAGATGAGAACATAATCACATTTTGGTGCACACCAAAATAAATATATCTGACAAACAAAAAAAGAGAAACATACAACATACAAAATGCAAACTAGTTATTAAACAAGTTATCTAATCATTTATTTAACACTGGCTCCATGTTCTCCATGCACGGTGATTTTTGTGATTTCTATGCACACTGGGCAAAGGGTTGTCAGTGACTTATACTGTCACTGTATTTCTGACCAATGAATGAAGAGTTTTACAAGTACGTTTTCAGCCCAACATGCCTCAGTCAACTTTTCTGCATTTTGTTTCATTTAATTGTGTGCAGTGTGAAAGTAAACTAAATCAAATAGAAAATGAACCAAAAGTACCAATTATGCTCTGAGTCAGACAAGGAAAATGAATTAAAAAAAGACTGAGAGTGCCCTAAGACTCTGAGCTAGCAATCAGTCAGCCAGAAAGCCACTGTTAGGCCCTTAACCCTCAAATACTTGGGTCAACTGTATGTCACTTAAAGTGAAAGGAAACTCCAGTTCTCAACTCCAGTGCTGAAGCTCATTTACACACAGCTCATTTGTTCTCCTGAATCAGCTCTCAATGGACTTGATAATCAGCTAATAAGCTGAGCAAGGCAAGTTTCAGGCTACAGCAGTGAAAATGAATTTATTCTGAGGTCTCAGGACTGGAACTGAGAACCACAGTTCTAGTCTGGTGTGGTGTTTGTGCCTCACTGCTCTGGGGTCTAGAGATTAGAGCGTGCAAAGTTTCACATGTTCTTTTCATGTGCATATGTTTTCAGCCACATCAAAAAAAAAAAACAAAAAAAAAAAAACACCAACAACAAAAAAAAAACATGCTGGCTGGTGGACTGGATATTCTAAAATTCCTGCTAGATGTGAATAAGTGTGTAAGTGTGTGTGATGCAAGGACTGGTGTCCAGTCCAGGATGTATTTTCAGCTTGTGTGCAGTAAATTCCAGATCAACTGAGACTCCAACCAGGATACAGCAGTTACTGAAGATGTATAAATGAATGCTATAGACTGTGCATATATAACGTTTTGCAAAACTGCAAGTGGTAGTTGATAGATGAGAGCTGGTTCTGAAAGCACTGTAATGTTTGTAAAAGCCAACTTTGAAAGAGTTTTAAGAGCTGACAAGCTCTTACTTGAACAGAATCATATTGATTTCTAAATGGATAGATAATGATATGCTTCCTTGCTCCATTCCTGCTTTTTTACTTGCATAAGGCTGATCGGGGGACCTCGTTCTACCTTTAGAGACAAGCAGAGCATGCAAACTTCACAACATGAGGTTCCCATGCTAAGAGAACAGTGATACATTTAGAAAAGCTGAACCATGGTGTAAATACTGAAGTCAGAAGACATACTGTATTTGTACTATACCAAATACACAGAAGGGAAAAGCTCTTTGATAGCAGCCAATATATTCATTGCATTTGCTAGATTTACACTTATATACTATATATTTAAACTACATTATTTACTGATAGATCATTTCAAACTTGCAATTAGTGTAGAAATAGACTAAGTAAAAATGGGCTTAATATTAATATTCTTTATAATAATCCCATAATAAGAAATAGATCATTTTTGACTATAATCAAAATAATCTGACATGCCTTAAAATGCACTAAAATTTCCATTTCAAGTTGTCTTTAAAGGTGTAACCTCTGGCGTAACTCGGGCATTTCATCTTCCCATCAGGAGCTGAACAGTTGCTCTGACTCTTGTGTTCATACGAGGTGTAGCTCTCCAGCATACATTCAGAAGGTTCATATAGCCAGTGTACATAGTAGAATCACATATCCAAAGCTTTCTCATTATCAAGCTGTGCCATGTCTGACATAAATGCAGAATCAATACAAGCTTATCATTCATTCATCCATCTTCTGTTACTGCTTTATCCTGATCAGAGCTGAAGTGGAAACAGCTCGCAAACACTGAGTGGGAGGCATGTATACACCCTGGGTTCCCAGTCCAACACAGGCCAATGTGCACATACATGTTCATTCACAGGGGGCAATTTAACATACCAGCATTTTTTGGGAGGTGGGAGGAAACCAGAGAGCACAGAGGCAACCCACGTAGACATGGAGAACACTCGAAACTGCATAGAAACAGTTACCTGAGCTCAGGATCAAACCAGAGACCTTGGAACTGTGAAGTGGCAACGCTACCCACCACCCACAAGCTTTATAACACAGCCTAGTGGACAATAATATACAAAATGACAAAGACAATGACAGTGAGCATCTTTACATTGTTTCTTCAAAGTATTTCCAACAAACAGGCATTATAGACCAGAGAGTTTTAAGCCAAGGCCAAATTCTAAACCAGAAGATGCATGCACTACAATACCGACTTGTCAGCTTGTAGAAAAATAAAAGAGGATGCGAATATGTAATAAGGCAGACTCTTTGCACAGACCACGTTTCCCAATACTGAATTTAAACAATTACTGTAACAGTAAAAGCAAAACAGCCTCAACACAAACAGTGATTTCAAGCTGCAGTGTCTGAATGGAGGCCTGTTGACTGTCAGTGCTTCATAACTTATACACTCAAGAACAATAGGACCACACGGGCCGTCGGTGCAATAAAACAGGCTTTTAGAACCTAATTTATCCATTTGCAAGTGACAGTTATACTGCTGCTCTTACACTCAAGCTGCTCTTAGTTTAAAGAGGCCGTCATGGTTAAGCAGTCAAGCTGCAGAGCTAACTGAACTCTGATCTCTGCGGCTTAAACAGGTGTTATATTCTGCAGCATTGGCAGGTTCTCCTTTATTAGGACTAGACAGTAGTAGATGGCTGTGATTACATCAGCTCCATACAGTTACGTTAAGTTCCCTACAGTTATTAGAGAGGGCTTCAGATATTATCACCGTCACACTGAACGAACAACATACTGAAAATTAAGGCCACTTGGGATGATGGGGAAAATATACAAGCTTTGTGTGAGAACACGGAGCTCAGTATTTTCAAGTTTTGCTTGTTTTTTGAATCTGCTGGCATTGCAAGTTCCCTACAGAGCAGTTTTGTACGAAATAGCAAACTCTGGACGAGAACAGCAATGCCAAGGAAAACATGTGCAGAGTGCAAGGACAGGACGACACCTCTGCTGCGGTAGAACGTTAAACACTGCAGTCCATTCGAAATGTTCCCTCCACCCACTGCAGACCAGAGAAAAACCTATCAAACAAACCTATCTAAAGTGGTAAAGCCCATTTTATTTATGCAAGCTATCTAGAAATAAACTCAAACTGTACCTAATATAATACTTGTACATAAGAGCAAACAAGTATATTATGAGGCTCAAGAATAAACACTTAAAATTGTTTAACTGACTTGTTAAGCTTGCTTTGACTTTACACAGTAAAACTGCACTATATTTGACACACTTGCACTGATGCAGTGCCCTGACGTAATTCTAGACCATCAAAACCGATGAGTCAGATTAGCTTTCAGACCTTCAGGGAAAAAGCAGAGTACTTCTACATTAGTAATCGGCTGTCCATCAGCAACATTCTATTCATATAAGGCATTAGGTATTGTTAGGCTGAAGTAAAAGGCATCTTGATTCATTAAACAGAACACAGTCTTTCCTTAACAAATGCCATGCCCATTGAAGGAGTTGACATGGTGCCCTTAAGGTACGGTTTTGAGAACAATAGCGTTCCTCCACCCAGTGAAGAGTGTTTCCTTCCCCTAGCCTCGACGTCACCTCTTTATTTTTGTCTACGTGCTGAAATGCTGTGCTCTGTTAAACGTGTGGCAGAACCTTCCAGTACTCTCGCTCCCACATTTCATCAGCAAGTTTCACAAACTGATGACCATACATTTTAGTCTAACTAAATGCTTATTCTGTGGTCAAATGAGGTATAGGACTAGTTAACCAGGAGCAAAACCACTAGGTCGTTCTTTCTGTGGTTGAATAGTGCAAGGTATATAAGCAGAAATTTACCTTCAATTTTCACCACTAAATGCACCACAAGCTGCAGGACACAGGAGATGCTGAGTGCGTAATGGGATAAGAATGTGGATGTATGACTATTACGGCATCTGAATGATTAAATAAACCCATGAGAATCCTGAACAAAACCCGACCTTGCCATTATCACCAGAGGTTAATGGCACCTCTTTTCACAGCTCAGCTTTTCTCTGAGAGACCTGCACAGAAGACTGGACAGATATTTTTTAATGAATTTCTGATAAACATCCCAGTACATGTGAAATTACACAGTGCAACAAACATGCAGTGGAGTATATTACACAATTAAGCCCTGCAGCAGAATTCGACCTTTTCTGTTTGGCTGTTGTGGCATAACTTTCCTCAGCATGCAAACGTCTAAGTACATTATTGTCCTGCAGCTTTAGTACGTAATGTGCTCCCTGGAAAACAAACAAATGATTAGATGGCACAGCAGGTCTGCACTGATCCTAAATAATATTGCTAATGATGGATAATAATAATTTGCCAATGGGTTTACATTTCATTTGAGTTGAGTTCAGCAGGATTTCATTGCTGCTTCTTAATTAGTGAAAAGCAAGTGAGCAGATGCTGCCTAATAACCTAACCTACACATTAGGGGTGGGCGGTATGACCAAAAATCTATTTCAAGGAATGAGTAATTTTATTTCATGGTAACAATATATATCACGTAGTCATTCTGGTAAATCAACTGTAAATCAATTGTATGCTTTGACATGCTTCATTTTAAGATGATAAAACAGGTTACTTGTGCTACCGCTGCTAGCGGGAACATTCGCGCGACACAGTTTGCAAATAACATTTTTCTGCTCTTTGTCAGATTTTGTAAACCCGAACCACGTCCATACCACCGATGTCGCGCCTCTTTTCATAACAAGTTCCTCCTCCTGCTCAGGATTGGTTTGTGGGACTTCTTCACCAGCGTGCTTATCTTTCTCCATGTTTTTCCTCTCATAACTACTATTATGTACAGCTTCTCAATCGTTCTCACGTGCAGGAGAGCTACGCACAAAGTTCACCACTCCCACTTATTTACATTTCGCGGTATACACAGAATAGAAAAATCTGTAACAGTAGACATTTTATTCCGCGGTAACGGTATATACCGTCATACCGCCCAGCCCTACTACACATGAGGCACAAACACATCAGAGCACATGCGGAAATGGGTGTAAGGCCTCCTTCTCCACCCTTCTTTATTTTGGCAAAGTTTCAGACAAACACAAGTAAATCACAGCTATTCCGCCTCATCCGAAAAGCATGGATTCAGATGGAGTCACATCATTAACACGGCACAATGTTTAGGATCAAAATCTTTTGCTTTTTAAAGACACACATACATAAGGTTGCACCACAGGACTACATTCTGGTGATAAAATGTAAAAATGACTGTGTTCAGTACAATGTTGCTGACACTTAAAGCACTTTCTCACATCAAGACTTTTAGTTTAGCTGAGCTTGCAGCCATCACTGCACCGCCTCCAAGACAAATATCCTCGTGTCTTACTTACAGTGACATAGCATACATTTGTAATAGCCTCTAGCCCACTCTGACATGAACATCCATTGTTTAAAAGCAGGGGATTAAACATCTGTCCTCTGGGTAGAAATAGATGAGCAGAAAAAAAAACCTTTTTCATCCATGTACCCACCCAGTGATGTAACGCCCTGTGTAGGCTTCTCCAAAGCAGACTATACAGTTAGTGTGACATGTTTGTGAAACTTGGTACGTGTGATACCAAAAAAGACACGAAAAGCAGCCATCGTGGCCACATCCTGCCGCAGATGATACAAGAAAATGTAATCATATGAAGGGAAAAAATATATATCACAAAAAAAGCACACAAGTGAGATATGTACAGTGTTCATACCAAAAGAACATTTGAATACAAACATCAAGTCAGAGAGAATCATCACTTGTTCCACATGCTTGTGATTATGCACTTGGTTATCGTATTTGTGTACTTCAGTCTTCTTGTGATTAGGATTATGTGGGCTACTAAGGTCACGTACAAACAGCCCATTGACACATACTAAGAACTATATAACCAGCTAAATATTTCTATCTCTTTATTAAACAGACTGTTCAAATAGATGGAATTTGATCATGCACTTTTATATGAATAAAGTCAGCCAACTTTTCTCCAACATGCCTCTGCATTATCAAAAACATCAGTAATAGCCAGGCTTTTATACGATGATCAAGAGATCTGACATCCTATACCTCTATAGTGGTGCTGTGAAGCGATACAATCACCTCAGGAGCGAGACTAATTGCATAACAACATTACAATGAAGCCTGAGAAGTATTAATACCGTAAGACTAACATCACAGGGTCTCGCGCCTGTAATACAGTATGATTTTTCCAGAAATAGTTACAGAATGCCACATTATAGCAAAATGTCTTGATAGCTTTGCAACCTCTGCTATTTCAAAATATTAAGCTATTTTGTGAGTAAGAGGAAGGCCTCCCTTCATTTGAAGGAGTCATATGAGGTCAGCAACACACACTCTTACTTTTACTCTTACATTTAATCAATTTGATAATTTTACACTCCACTATATCAATTGTAGTTACATCTTAATCAGTCAATGGAAACAGACGTCATTGTTATTCTAAACATTTCCAGTAAATAGCTTAAGATTTCAATGCTTTGTTCACTAAAGACACTATGTACATGCACAGTGTAAATGCTCTGTATGGAGAAATTTCCATGATGCTGCCACCCCAATGACAAGCATGTTTACTTAAAAACCACACTTTATTACCTTTTTTCAAGATTTCGAGTTCAAGCACAATCCTTATCAATACGGCAAGAATCATTTCCCCAATTTTTTATTTATTTATTTACAAATTAACTAAAAATAAAAAAATAAAAATAAAACATACACTGCACACTTTCCATACTTTCAAAGAAAAATTGTTTTAAAGATTCTTATAAAGAGTAAAGATTTTTATTTAAAAAATTATAATTGAGGTAGTTTTCCCAGGAGGGGGAAAGCGGAGAACCCAGATGAAACCCAGACGGACCACGGGGAGAACATGCACAGAAACTCGGACCAGAAACATGGACAGACCATAACCAGAGCTCCGGCTCAAACCGACCCTGGACGCTGGAGCTGAAGGGTGCCAACTCTACCTGCTGCACCACCCTGCTGCCACTCAGACACAAGCTGCATTTAAACATAATTCCACTTCAATTAAAAAAACAAGCTAGCTGGCTAATTAACAAAGAAATATTCTTCACAGCAAACGCAAACATAATACAGGGGTCAAGCTTGACGCAGTCAATAGTTAGGAAATGTAGACTGTTGTGGTGTCTGAAACTGAATTATATGTCTCTTCAACAGGTCTGTCAACGCATTAATTACGTCATATTTCACACCTTGACTAATGTACTGTGTGTATTCTTTGTGTGACCCCAACAAAACTACACGCTGCAACACATATCATTTATTGCGATACACTTAAGTATCATAACATGATATTTTTGACCATGTCAGAGAATATTTGCTACTCCTGAGCAGCACTGTTTCTCTGCTCAAACACACCAATCAAACCCACGTGCAAGGTTGAAATTATAGTGCTAGAACGGGTTAGCACTAAACTGTGCTGCTCAAGAGTGGAAAACCTTTTCATCCACGATATGGCAAAAATACAGTACGTTATGAATGTAGCACAATAAATGATATGTGATACAAAATTCAGTTTTGCCATTTGGAATGAAAATGTTTGCCAATCCTGATCAGCACTGTTTAGTATTCCCTGCTGAAACACAAGTAAACGCCTTGATGAGGTTTAAATGATAGTTTTTTGGACAGGGAAAATAGTAAAACATGAGACACACGTCCATCACCTACACAAAACTCTAATGTATACAGCCTGAACATGTTCCAGCATGTAGCTTACTTAAACACTTTCAAAATGAGAATGGATAATCTGACACGTTTATGAATGTCGCCTGGTGTTATTGAACGCACAACAAATTCAATCCATGTATGTAGAAGAATAAGAAGTGGTGTAATATTTTGTTGTAAATAAATAAATAAATAAATAAAATAATATCTCTAAAAAGTAACAGCTTTTGTATTTCTCTAAGCATTATATCCAGCCATCTCTATCTGCACTATATAACTACTGTTTTTAAAGCCGGACGTCCTGCAGATGATACTAAATAGTATGTCAGCATGGTACGGCATCATGGGACGTAACTCCAGGTTGTTCATGGCTTCTTGGTAAACAAATAAAACTCCAGAGTTAAAAAAAATAATAATAATAAAATAAAAATAAAGCAGTTTGTCATCAGGACAGGTGAATAACTTTCACGAGTTAATTGAGAATATAGTTTACGCGACTCTGTTTGACTTGTATCACTGCCAGTAATTAGCTTCTTATCTCCAGCCGTCCGGAAACACAATGAGACGTGAGGAGCAGTGAATATTGAACTCACCCCATTAGCCAGTCCATGTTGGTGGTGATGCCAGCGGGAGATGTCCAGCCGAGCTCCCGTTAAGCCTCGCTTTATCTTATAAGACACCTCACACCGGGTGAGTGTGCGCTCGTCCTCACTGCGTCCCAACACTTGCAAAATGTCACTGTGTCAATTCAGAGCACGATCAACCCGAGGGAGAGATGTGACAGTGTAGATCCGAGAAAGCGGATGAGATGAGAATCAGGCTGCATGGACTTACGAAGTGAAAGACGCCGAAATCGCCCCGGCTAGGAAATGAAACCCGATTTGCGATAGACCATAAGTGACAAAACTACCGTGAAGTGTTTGCACGGGTGCCGGTGTGTCTGTGTGCTGCTGTCCCGTACGCTAGCGTCAACTCCCGAGCCTCTGCCGCTGCAGTAACATTTTCAGCCCCTTTGCTTCACAGGGAATCCGGAAGTAACCACGACACCGACCCTGTCACTAGCCGATCCGAGTCCCCTGCCCGATTTGCACCGCGCATGCGCACTATTTTCACACATGCGCACACGGGTCTGGTAGTGACAGGTCTTCGTTCGTGTGCTTTAATCTCAGTTAAGTGTATTAGTGTAGGAAAAGTAAAAGTAAAGTGTGGTAGTTGTAGAAACAGACCCAAAACAAAAAGCGGCTGTCACTTGCAGTGCTTATTGTTCCTGTTTTAATGGTTGCTGTACTGTCTTTTGTTGTTTGCACACGTTTGCACGTGCACTTCGTGTGGAAATGTGTAGGTCTTATTTAGTTCTATGTCGTCTCGTGTGGTTAATGTACTGTTTTATGTAGCACCATGGTTCCGGAGGAACGGTGTTTCGTTTCACTGTACTGCACCAGCTGTATGGTTTAAATGACAATACACAGTATGATACATGACTACAACTGAACACGAAGTATGAGGGCGTTTCTTACGTATAATGTTTGCGTCGCACAAGGCGATATGATCTTATGAATTTATTTTAGGCTATAGATAATAATCATGGTATAGCGGCTTATGTGAATATTGTAATTGCCAGATTTAATCAGCCTGCCAGATTGCACTCCCAGTGAAACCAATGTAAGTGATGTAGACCATAATCATCTTCAGCAACCACTTGATCCTGGTCAGGATTGGTCAGGGACACTGGGTGCGAGGCTGGGATCAGGGGTGTAACCTGGCCTGGGGATTCGGGGCTGTAGCCGCAAAGATTTTTTTCTTTAGCACCGAATAATTCTCCACTTGGGGCGGTTTGTCACTATGTAACTTGAACGTCTGTAAAAGAAGACAGCAGTGTTGTAATTTTGTATCTTCAGTGAACGGAGGCAAGACCAGTCAGACAGTGTTTACAGGAAAATATGTGGAAATATTCGTGTCTTATTGGCTGACAGTTCTCAACTCTGCCAAACGCTAGCTCACGTATGAGCTAGTATGAGGGGGAAATGGATACGTTGATATATATATATATATATATATATATATATATATATATATATATATATATATATATATATATATATATATATATATATATTTTTTTTTTTTTTTTTACCAGTAAAGAGGTGAAACTGAAACACTAACATCCTCTCATGCTGAGCCGGAAAACGAGGTGTGTAAATGTCTATATGAGTTCCAAGTTACATGAACATGATATGAGCAGGTCATAAGGACAGTTAACGTACTACGCATGGCTCTATAGCAGCTAAACCCATACAATGATGGCTTAGTTGTGCCTCCCCTTGGCTAGAGACACCAAACTAGCCTAGTCTCGTTAGATAGCAAAAAGTTTTATATTTTATTGGTCTGGTAGTCCTGCAAACAGTGATGATACCCGAGGCAAGTGTTATGATAAATCCACTTTTTGTCCAATTTTCACATTTTTTAAAACAAATAGCCCTCATATGCAACAACACCAAGAACAAAAAAGCATGGAAACATTAGACAGATAACGTTTGCTAAGTCACGTGTTCCATTGACTACCAGTGAAAAATCTAACCACAAGATGGTGCTGTAGCCGAATTCAAACGGCTGCATGATAAACTGAATTGCATACTGTAGTTTATAAAGATATATTATAGTTCTTTGACACTGTGGAGTAGAATATCAAGCTACAGGTATAACATAGAAATACTGGCTATTATTGGAGACTGGTCCTTTCAGTTCAGCTAAAACTTTTCTATTTTCTATTATTTTTGGAAGACTATGTAAATACATATTGATTGTGTGATTTGGTGGCACTTTGGGGCTCACACTAGGTATTGAATTTATTTAGGAAAGGACACATCTGGCACATACTGAAAGCCATGTGACCAGGGCAACCTATCTTACATTCAACCACTAAATACCATCTACATCTACTCCAACAGCTGTACCATGTCTTCCTCAGAAAGGGTTGCTGTCACATACAGTATGCAGAATGAGTTTTTCCTCCAGTGCTTCCAGTGCTTTCCTATTTAAGTGTTTAATACATTTTTTTTTTTTTTTAATATATAGTATAATAGAATATTTTGTCTATTTGATTTTGGAGTATGTTATCAATATGTTATCACATATTGCATGTCTTAATACTAGGCTTCCCAACAAAATGTGATTATTTAAATGGGGGTGATTCTTTTCTATACCCACTGTAATACGTCTCGCTCCATATAAAGTGTTACAGTTTAATTGCTGTCTTATATTTGTTGTTTTATTTTTGTATGCATGATAGACTGTGCACAAAAGCTGACATATAAAATTTTTATGAGTGTTTATGCTTCTGCTACTTCTTAAAATGTCAGTCTTAAAAAGCCATAACTAAATCCAAAAACTACATTTAGTAAGTAACATGTAATCAGTATATTTTGTATATTAAGTATTGTATGTCACTGATTATCTTATAATCTGATTATATTATATAATCACAAATATAGTTCATAATGTTTAAACTAATATTACTGTATAACAGTATATCATACTTCTGCATGACTAAGAGTAAGTGATAGAGGGCACCATCAGCCCAGTAACAGTAAAGTCGTTTTGTTTCATTGTAGATTAATGTGATGTTAATCTGATTAATTTAGAATACATAATAAATTAGGCAAATAATAATCGAAAAAGGAAAATACTAAGAATGTACTGAGGTGTGATAGCCATCGCTGTTATTTTTAATTCAGCCCGCTAAGTTATTGATAATATGCACAGATTACACAAAAATCATTTTTGATTGAACTGCAAATGAGATTGTAGGTAATAATAATAAATTTGTTACGTTTATATAGTGCTTTTCTAGACACTCAAAGCGCTTTACATAGTATAAGGGGAAATCTCCTCAAACACCACCAGTGTGTAGCATCTACCTGGATGATGCGACGGCAGCCATAGTGCGCCAGAACGCCCACCACACACCAGCTATTGGTGGAGAGGAGTGTGATGTAGCCAATTCAGAGATGGAGATTATTAGGGGGCCATGATTGATAAGGGCCAGTGGGGGAATTTCGCCAGGACACTGGGGTTATACCCCTACTCTTTTTACGAGAAGTGTCCTAGGATTTTTATTGACCACAGAGTCAGGACCTCGGTTTAATGTCTCATCCGAAAGACGGTGCTCTTTTTACAGTATAGCATCCCTGTCATTATACTGGGGCATTAGGATATAAAACACTTCCATGGGATTTGGGCCAACACAATGCCTACCACAAGCCCTGCTGTTTTTATCTTTGATTAATAAATTGTTTCAGGCACTCACCATTTGCAGAGAGTCAATTTGAGGAGAGAGTCAACAAGAAAAAGAGCAGATGCAGCTCTGATGTAACAACACTGAAAGTTTCCATATATAAACTCTGGGAATCAAGATGAGCCTGGAACACAACATGTCTACGGCTGGGAACAATCACGTCCTCTGGAACACACACACCCACACCCACCCACACACACACACACACACTCTTGCTCTCTCACTCTCTTACACTTACTTCCATTGCCATAATTATTAATACATCAAATAATTTCAGAAATACACCTAAAACTAACCAAAATCTTAATCTCAGTAACCAAAGGAAATAATTTAGCATCACCTTGAACAGTGAACACTGTCATATTCCTATCCTTGTGGACATTTAGTCCCACCGAGATATATATATATATATATATATATATATATATATATATATATATATATATATATATATATATATATATATATATATATATATAAAATACTAACACACACAGAAAGTATGACACTATTAAAATGATTAATGTTATCAAGTGACAAACATTAATGATCTTAAAGTAAAATATGCAACAACAACAACAACAACAACAAAAAAAAAAATGGAAGCAGCCTGAGAACACATCAGAGATGATCTCAGTGGCTGACTGATGCCAGTGGGGATTTTGGTGCTGAAATAGCTGAGAAACAGAGGAATCTGTTGTGTTTCAATGGCAGCGTGTCATCATGCACTCATAGTCAGCTGCCCTTCAGTTATCATAGATTTACACAAGCATTAGTCATCATTATCTCTGAATAAAAACATCTATACAGGAACAAACGGAAAGTATACAGATGTTTTAGATCTGTAATAAAATTAACATGCACTGAAACCTGAGGCCATGAGGGTTTTTTTTTTTTTTTTTAAATAATTGAGTAGGAGTACAAATATTCATTTTTATTATTATCAAGTAAAGTACAAATCCCCTAAAAATGATACTTGATTAGAAAAAGAAGCAGAATTATTCTCTAGAACTAAGGCCAGATGAGCAAGACCGTTTGTTTAGCACAGAGGGAGAACAAAAAAGAATTCCACAGTGGGAAGAGGGGAATTTCTCCATCCACTTTCCCACCAGACTGAGAGTGCCAATGGACACACAGCAGGCTTTCACATTGCTGGGTATCACCTTGACCTCCAGCTCTCACTGCACTGTTTGTTTGTGTCTGTCATCTTGTGGCATTCACCAGCATAATAGTGCCCTTTGGCACATATTTACTTCATCTTTACTTTCAGCAGAGACTTTTATTAAAAAAAAAAATAAATAAATAAATAAAGAAGCAAAACACAGAGGTGAGATGTCACAGTACAATTACTTTGTTACTGTACTCAAGTCTGGTTCTTAAGTATCTGTATAATCTCTATATTCGGGGACGGTGGTAACTCAGTGGTTAAGAAGTTGGGCTACTGGTCGGAAGGTCGTGAGTTCAAATCCCAGCACCGCCAAGCTGCCACTGTTGGGAACTTGAGCAAGGCCCTTAACCCTCAACTGCTCTGCCGCAGCAAAATGGCTGCCCACTGCTCCAGGTGTGTTCATGTTTGTAGTGTGTGTGTTCACTACTCACAACTTCTAATGTGTGTGCACTAACTTGGTTGGGTTAAATGCAGAGATCAAATTCCAAGTATGGGTTACCATACATTGGCTTTCACATGTCACTTTCACTCCTGACTTGTGCCTGTCCACAACTTAATATTCACATAATATTAATATTAATATTTGTAGTGTCATGAGGTGTCTGTACCATCACACAGATTCAAAGAGTTGATCTAAATTACTAATAAATTTAAAACCACCAAATATTGTGTAGGTCCCCCTTGTGCCGCCCAAACAGCTCTGACCCGTGGAGGCATGGCCATTACAAGACCTCTGAAGGTGTGCTGTGGTATCTGGAACCAAGACATTAGCAGCAGATCCTTTAAGTCCTCTATGTTTTGAGGTGGGGCATCCATGGATCTGACTTGTTTGTCCAGTACATCCCACAGATGCTCGATCGGATTGAGTTCTGGGGAATTTGGAGCGGTTTTTGCAGTGTGACAGGGCACATTATCCTGCTGAAAGAGGCCACTGCCATTAGGGAATACAGTTGCCATGAAGGTGTGTACTTGGTCTGCAACAATGTTTAGGTAAGTGGTACGTGTCAAAATAACATCCACATGAATGCCAGGACCCAAAGTTTCTCAGAACATTGCCCAGAGCATCACACTTCCTCCACCGACTCGCTTTCCCATAGTGCATCCTGGTCCCATCTCTTCCCCAGTTAAACGACACACACTCACCCAGCTGTCCACATGATGTAAAAGAAAATGTGATTCATCAGACCAGGCCACCCCTTTTCCATTGCTCCATGGTCCAGCTCTGATGCTCATGTGCCCATTGTAGGCGCTTTCAGTGGTAGACAGGGATCAGCATGGGCTCTCTGACTGGTCTACACAGGCCCATACGCAGCAAGCTGCGATGCACTGTGTGTGCGGACACCTTTCTGTCATAGCTAGCATTAACATTTTCTGCAATTTGTGCTATAAAAGCTCTTCTGTGGGATCGTACCAGACGGGCTAGCCTTCGCTCCCCACGCACATCAATGAGCCTTGGGCAGTCATGACCCTGTTGCCGGTTCACCGGTTGTCCTCCCTTGAACCACTTTTGGTAGGTACTAACCCCTACATACTGGGAACACCCCACAAGACCTGCCGTTTTGGAGGTGCTCTGACCATCTAGCCATCACAATTTGGCCCTTGTCAAAGTCGCTCAGATCCTTATGCTTGCCCATTTTTCCTGCTTCCAACACATCACCTTTGAGAACTGACTGTTCACTTGCTGCCTAATATATCCCACCCCTTGACAGGTGCCACTGTAACAAGATAATCAATGTTATTCATGTCAACTGTCAGTGATCTTAATGTTATGGCTGATCAGATTACTCCAAAGACTTCGAGCTCTTTCTTCAGAGCTCCTTTTTCAGTGTCATTCCCTTCCCTCTACAGAAACAACAATATTTAAATAGCTAAAAAGGTAGATAATTCTCCTTTAAATGATGATTCAATGTTAGTGAAAGTATAGCAAGTATTCGACACTCAAAACATACTCGTATCAGTGGAGTTTAAGCCCATTCACGCATGAGCTTTGGTACATAATTGTAAGGATAATCTGAAGGCAATGCTTAAGCTCTCACCTTGGCAGGGACAGTTGAAGATTAGCCAGTTGAGCCTCAGCCAGCTGATTTACCCAGTCATACACCTGCTCCTGGTCTTATCCAGGTAACCGAAAGCAACCACATGCTGCATTATCTCTGCACAACACAGTTTTTTTTTCTTAACATGCAGTTAAGAGAGTTGAAATTCTTGAATTTTGGAAATTCTATTTCCTATTTCCTATATTGGAAACCTAAAGCAAAATCAGCGGAGGAAATGTTTTAATATCTGAATCAAGAACGTCTGCAGCAGATCAGTCAGTTTTATCTACAGACTGCAGCACTACAAATTCCTGTGTACTATACTGAGATAACATACTAGACATATTCCCTTGGTTTGGATTTTAATGTATCATTTATTTGATTTCAATCACTTGGCTCCTTCTAAAAGCAGCAACAAACAGTATCTTATCACATGATAATATTTTGAATATACACCAATTCATTTAATATTTCTTATGATGAAATGATTTGTTCTAGTAATTGTTACAACTTTCAAGCTTGAAATGGTCTAATGGCAGACAGTGGTGCTTATTTAAGTATTTATTTTGAGATGTTAAGTATGGATAAAGGAGACACTCACACCAGCTCATATTTTATGATGTTTGTATTTTTGTTTCATCTTCACAAAACAGGTACAGGGGAGGAAAAAGCCATTGAATAGAACCTGAGGTATTTTGCGTCAAGCAGCCTAAGGTATTAGGATTTTCTCTGAAAAAGTTCCCTATTTCAATTATTCTTCTAGATACGTTGCTATTTACACAACATAATAATAATAATAATAATAATAATAATAATAATAATAATAATAACGTTGCCAACAATTAAACATTTTCAGCAAAAAGGACAGCCTGCATCTTTTCATTACATGTCTTAAATAATGATAACAATATGTTTAAAAATATAGAGGTGATGAAATAAAAGGAAATACAGGTAATGTGTCACACAAGGAAAGAAAAAGAACAAACAGCAGCACAAGTACAAGGACAAGGGTTTGTCATACAGAGTAGCTAACTGAGAATACATCCATAAATAAATAACCAATCATCCCACAGCAAAGGAGCAACACCATGCACATGTACAGACATGAGAGACTCTTTCAGTGGGATTTCCTTAAACCTTTGGAACATATAAGAAATAAGAGAGAGAGTTAATTACATAGAAACATTGCATGTGGGTGTGAAAAACAGAGAGTAAATAAGAGCAAGAGTGAGAGGATGAGAGTTGTGCAGGTACCCAGTGCTCGGAGATGGGACTTGTGTGCACTTCCCCTGAGCTGAACTGGAGCATCATGTGCCATCATTCTACTACACCACATCAATGTTGCCTCCATTTAACCCAACACAAACCTTTCTAAAAGCAGAGATAACTGAGACTATATGACTGGTAGGCACAGCTAATGAATTGACCTTGTTCAAAAATACTCATCTGTTTGATGGTTTGGGTTCAAAAAGATCCACTGTCATTAGTCACTCACACTTCATCCATAAACAGGCCCAAGCTCACAATAAATAACAAATATTAATAATAAAATGGGGGGGGGGGTGGGTTTACAAACATTAATCCTTTAGAGTCTCTCAACATTTTCACATATGTGCTTATAGATAAAACAGGTCAGTTCCTTAAAATGATAACCATTTTGGGAAGGCAGGGTATAGTATGGATCATTTCTTATTATTTTAGATTATACATGCTTACAGGCTTATTTCAGAGCTAAAAAGTTGTACAGATACTAAACTGAAACAGTGCCAGCATGTGAAATGTTGTGTGTAGGTGTAGTGTAATGCATCAGGGTTTGTAAAAGATTTGTGGTACCCTTATGATGAGATGTTTCATGATCTCTTTCTTAAAGCAACAGAAAGTGCATTACAAAATACCAGATAAATTCATTTTAACAATCACTCTCCCTTACAGTTGAAAACAAAGACAAAAGATGAGGAAAAGAGCATATATTGCTTGTAGTTGTGTATCAGTTTTGTGAATGAGTTCATAAATACCTTGTAGTCAAAAACTGAGGTCAACACCAAAAAAAAAAAAAAAAAGGATCCACAATCATTATATTATTTCTCATTACCAGAATGAACAGATAAAATAAATTAAAACTATAATTGAGAACCAAAAAATGTAAAATGTCCATTAAGAGCTATGCATGGTGTGTATAATATTCATCTGTAGGGAAACCAGCAGCCTCGTATACGGCAGCATGCTCAGTGTGAGAAAGGTGGGTGGTAGTTCCTTTCATGCCCACCCGTTCTACATTGTGTGGGGGCTGAAATCAGGGAAAAGGTAAAGAACAAACACAGAGAAGAAAAAACAGTAGGCACTGCAGGAAAACTTCCACAATGCTTTTTTTTCATAACGTTCCTGCGTCCTCCTCCAGGATTATTTACTGGCATACAGGAGCAGTGGGGGACAAAAGCAGTGCACAAAGAAGCCTTCATCTGTTCAGTACAAGTCTATACCAGGACTTCAAATGTGTCGGTAGAGGCCCCTTGAGCTGTAGATGTGTGAGTCCACCGAGTCTGTGTGAGAGTAATACCAGATGCAAGTGTGACCAGAGGACACTGAGCCATGCTTTAATCTCAATACACTGTGAGGCTGGTAAAGCTTTTTGTTGGAAACAGAAATGTCATGTACACTATGAGTTGGATTCTGCAATCAAATACAACAGTTCTGTTCTTATTCCTCCCAAATTGTTCTGGGATGGTGATGGCTTATAAACAGCGAAGACAGCGTAAAGTCTGCCTGCATCCAGCTCAACTGGCTCTGAGTCTCAGAGACAAACACAAAAAACCATAATTGATTTCTCACAGTCCTACACACTAAAACAAATGCTCCTAAAGTCAGGAATCGGTCAGCCATTGCTGTTCTGTCGCTCAGTCCTCCCTCACCTGTAAGTGGCACCTGAACACATCTATGCCCACCAGTGCATCTGTCAGGACACCTCAATGATCTCCATACTGCCTGAGAAGCTGGACTGCTTACCAATCTTGCCAAGCTCCTCCCTTGAACGTGTATCTGAGATTCCATCTTCAAACTCCATCTGACAACTGCGTCGCTTGAACTGTTTGTCAGTACCAGCAGCAGAGCCAGATGTATCCTCATGCCAGCTCGCTCGGGACTCCCGTACCTCTCCCGCCTTCTGACGTAAACGGACAGCCTCACATGGCCCTGGGAGTGCACTGCAGCCCAGTGGAGCAAAATGTACTGACGTTGACCCACTCCCTGTGCTAGTCAGTGACTCGTAGAACCATGGGGCATCGCCTGTTGGTGTGACTGGTGTGGTAGCCTGTGAAGTGTCCCGGTGTTTGGTCCACATGGGGCCAGTGCCAGCTACAGGCAGGCCAAGCAGCATTGCGGACTTCAGGTTCTCGTCCAAGCTTGGGCTCTTGTGCCCAGACAGCGAACGACCAAAGCTCAGGCTCAGAGACTGCACAGGTGAGCTGGCTCCGCTGTGCTTGTTTTTCCTGCGCAAGCGAACCTTTGCACTGCTTTCAGCCACCGGGCTTGGCGAATCGGCTGAGCTGGGGCTATCTGAACACGGAGACAACTGGCACATGCCATTTGAGGACCCTGGACTGGGGCTGTCCAGTTTGCAGAGCTTGGGGACATCCTCAACATGAACAGGAGTGAGGTGGGGACACTGGTTGGGTGTGTAGACGGATTTGATGTCCAAAGAGAAGGAGCGCTTGAGGCGGTTGGTGTCCAGGATGCGCTCAGCTGACAGATTGAGACCATTGAAGCCCTGCTGGAGTGACGTGGGAGACGGCAGCTTGGTCTCCATCTCTGAGATCTCTGACTCGCCATCTAGTCGAGCTCTCTCTGGTTTCGAGGTGATTTCTCTTTTTGGTTCCTCTGCCTTGCTGGGCTGCTCATTCTTCTCCTGCCCCGAAGACAGTGCCTTCAGCAGACGGAGACCCTTTTCAAACTCAAGCAGCTGGCCCAGGAAGTTAAAGTTTGGTGATATTGAAGGTCTGCGATCTTTAACAAACCTGGTACAAGAGAGAGAAGAACTTTTCCATTTCCATTTGCACATGGATAAAGTGCAACCCTTTTGTCAAATGCATAGCCTCTAGGCGTTACTGTTTACATATCTCTATGTGAGTCAGTCGTCTGACTAAGGAAACATCTAATATTACGCCATCTTTTAAATAACATGCAATTTAAGCTGCAGAATGTCAGAGGTAGTTTACCTGTATGCCTCATCCGATGACAAGCCCATTGTCTTCATGATGTAAGCAATGGCAATAGTGGCAGACCTGGAGATGCCAGCTAAACAATGGACAATGACTCTGCAGTTGGAAACCTTAGCTTTGTCTAAAAAGGTGGAGGAAAACAAACATGAGTGATGAACACAAAAGACAACCAAACACCATACTGACAGGCCAGAGGAAAAGTACATCTAATCTGCAGAAAAGCCTCTGCAAAAGAATCGTTTTCTTCCGGGTACATCCTCAGGGCAAGCTGCTCATTTTTCTTGTTAGCTCCCCACATTCTAGACAAGATCTTTTTTACTTACAGTACTACTAACCCTAGATGAAATAAATCCTAAGCATAGACATCCCAACTATGTGCAGAACCTTACCGATGAACTCATTAGTTTTGTCCAGCCAGGGTAAGAGTTTCTCACAATAGTTGTCATTGACAGGAATGCGCATGAAGTGGCTCTCAGAGATGAACTCGGGTTTTGGACACGTGTTGCTGGCATTAAGCACGTACGTGATGCCATTCTGGGCCATCAGATCCTGGAACAGTAAAAATATGTCAGGATTGCCCAGTGTATAATGTTAAAAACCACAAATTCTTGATCAATGTTAAGATGGCACACCAAAACAACTGGTCTTGTAGTTAGAAGTTCAGGCAACTTAACTAGTGGTGTAAGACTTCATGAGTTAAATTAATGAAGCCCCTCAAATCAGTGGCAAAATGTTTCAAATCATAAATCCAGACTAGAAGACTGTTCAATGATCTGTATAGGTGAAAACTTCCACAGACTCCCCACAACACTAATGCTCTGTCTCACCTTGTTAAGCACATCTTTCTGAGAGCCTAGATACAGATGGGGCAGGATGCGCGTGGGGCCCACATTGGCCACAGGCAGGCAGGGTTGAGACAGGCTCATGGGTAGTGTGGCTACTGGCTTCCCTTCACACAGACCTGGGAAGCAGGAGGAGAATGCTGCAAAGCCACCTGTCAAGAAATAGAGTGCAAGAGGGAAAAAAAACATGAGAGGAACATAGTGACCTGATGACAAACAAGTCACGATTGATGTAAAACTATTAGAAGGAGCTGAGGAGGATGGAACGTTTTGAGTCTTCCACTAAATACAGTCAGTGTTGAGAGGTGTATTGTCAGTAATACCACTGACAGCTTCTAGAGCAACACTTAAAACAACAATCTGTTAAGTGTGATGTGGCTCAAAAAGAGTTTTAGTATGAGTAAGCAAAAGCAGAAAAAGGCTTTTTTTAATCACCACCATGCAATGAATGATCAAAACATTCCACCGCTATTACTTAGACACCAAACTAGCACATTATGATTGAATTCATGCAGTTCTCATAAAGGATTCATATTGAATGCTCTGATCACATGAATGCAGAGTAAAAAATGGTGGTGTCTCTTTAAGAGCCAGGCGGTCCCAGTTGTGTCTCTCGCAGCTCCGTTTCCTGAATGACCTAATATCCTCTACTGAACAATCACGTCAGGCCTGGAGAATGAGGGAAGCTACAGGTGTAGGCTATGCACTGAGGCCCAATTCAGACGTGGCTGAAGCTACAGTGCCTCAGACAGCCACACACACATACAGCAGACGCACAGACACTGTACACACATGCAAATGTTTTAAGGTTGCTTAATGCATTTTGGCACTGGATGGAGGGATAAAAAGGAAAGCATTTGTGTGATTAAAGGAAAGCATGAGCCTAATCTCAGAGGAGGTGCATGAGAATCTGGGACATGTTAACCCTGGGAGTGTAAGCATATTTGCGCGCACACACACACACACACACACACTCAGAGCACAGCAGTCAGCCAGAGAACCATGACATCACTGTGTCTGCACAGCCAGGAAACAGAGCAAAGTGCAAAGGCCATAGTACAGAGAAAAAGGGAGGAGAGAGAGAACTACAGAGAAGTAAAATGAGTCAAGGCAAATAAAGCCAGAGCTGATGAGCAGGTTTTTAACAAAGAGTCAGCATGGAGTGGCAGAGAATGACATCATCCAGACTTAACACTCGACTGACTAACCACAGTTCAACAAACATCAGCCAACATCCCCGGGCATTTCCAGCTAACGGCCATGCAGAGCACCTGTCTCCCCCACTCTGTATCCAGACACTTGTTTCTGAAACATAGTTTTGATGCCTGGCCCTTTAAGACATTGAGTGGCAGCCTGTCTGTTTCCAGCTATTAATGGCAACTGCTGGGTCGATGACATCAGCATAACAGAAGGGGGGTTTCGCATGTCAGGCAGAACGAGGCAGGCCTTGGCGGCTCGATTTGCTCTTGAAAGCCCTGCTGAGGTCTTGCATGACTGCTGCCCAAATTTTCCACGACCCCCACCCTGTGTTGAACCTCCTGTTCACCTTTGCACTCCAATCTGGTCCCTCCCCCCCATTCGCTCCTGTTCATAACCTCAATTGCCAGGAGGGCGAGATGACATCATCACTTGCATGGGCTAGTCGTTATGTCAACATTTGTCATTAATACCCATGAGCATGGACTTTCATCCCTCCCCCATTTGGCAAATACTCTCCTGCGGGCTAATAACAGTTTCAATCATCTCAGAATCTGCCACTGTGAGGCAAGGATGTAGGATGTTCCTACAAAGCAGGAATGTAACATTCCTCATCCTCCTACGCACACAGAAACAGCCTTCAGTCTTAGAGCAGGATGTGTAAGTCCATAACGCAGATCAGGAACATAGCACAGAATGGGGAAACGACAGGAAACAGGAAGGATCTCTTCGACAGAGAGCTCCAATGACCTTCTTCCTCACTTTTACAGATCATGTCTGATCTCCTACTTTGAGTCATTCCTAGATGAGCTTTATATAGCAACCTAAAGAGCAACATGTTCCTGGACAAAGAAAAAACAACCCTGAAAAACATTCAGCTCCAAAGACACTTGAGCTATTGGAAAAGCCAAACAAAGGAAAATACTGCAAAGAGGTCCATGCATGTTGAAGGCAATGGTAGCAGTGTTTGAGATCATAGGGATCCTAAATGCGACATGGTGGTTGCTCGGCCTATATTTATCAATTGCAGTAAATGGCTTCAGAGTGGTGCAATGATCTAAGCATTCACCCTATCATTGGGGCATTAAGAACACTATAATCGTCTATGGCCAGGAGTCCAAGAGGATAATAGGTCCTGATCTCTGGGTTTTAAGGCTGGCTTCTTTCTGTACATACTAGCCTTCAGTTTTTAGTTTGCTGGTGCGTGGGAGGGCTCGATTGTACACTAGTTCCTTATCATAATGACCTGGTTATGCATGCAGGAGCAAGATGATGTTCCTAACTTATTTGCCCACATCATCTCTAGTCATTCTGGAAAAACCCAAGCAGTCCCACAGTGGCATATTCCATGAATAAGCCATCATCCACATATTACACATTGGGAAAACACATTACACATGCACAGAAAAAAAAAC
>CM042545.1:11832206-11984706 GCA_023630585.1 Cranoglanis bouderius
GGCGTGTGGATGAACTGTCTCTAATCTTCATTTATTGATTTCATTTGGGGAACTCAGCAGTGGGAGAGGGGAATCAATGCCTCAAATTAACAGCAAAGAATAAACAGTAACTTTAGTGATGGCCTTCCCCTGTCTGAGAAAATCATGTCTTGAGGCAGAGGACTGAAAATGAGCCATCATGAAGCTAAAGACATGGCCAAGGTTATTGGAATTGGCTTAATCGACATTGGAAAGACATTACAACCATCCATATGCATGCCAGCTAACACTAATCAACTCTGTCAACTGCTGCAGTCATGTCTCAAGGATGAGGATTTTCTGCTTTATGCCAGAGTTTGGTGCTCTTGATTAACATTACTCTACAATCTACAAAGGTACAGACATCTCAGTATAGTCATGTTATACTCACTTTTTAGGACTGGTCCAGCCTGACGGTGGAACAATCAACAAAACATTAGTGGTCTAGCTCATTTACCCCTCGAGAAAAAAGTGACTACATCTTTATTACTCAGCTCAACTACGCTATTGCTTTAACAAGTTTAACAAGGGAAAAAATGCTTGAATTAACAATGTTCATATGCCGAATCTTAGATATTGTGTGTGTGTTTATGCCAGTTTGTGCCAGTATGAGTTAAAAAAAAATATTGCTGGCTCCCGAGTGACACAAATCAAAAAAGATATCGAGTTCGAATCTTGACAATACCACAGCTAGCTGTGGCCGGGAGTCCAAGAGAGCAAAATTGACCATGTTCTGAGTTTAGGAGAGATGGCATACTTTCTTTCTGTTTGTCAGTCACAGCAACATTAGCCAACTGTGGGCATCTGTGAGCTCACGCATGCAGAAAATGGTGGATAGCCTTACTCCATGTGTGTTACACCGCCCCGTGATGCAACATGAGCAGCAGTTTGAAAGATAAGGCTAGCGGGCTTTGCATGTCTCCCAGAATGGGGAAAAAGTGGGTACAGACTCACCGAAACTGGACAGTTAAAGACTGGAAAAAGACAAGGTGATTTTTTTTTGTGTAATCTTTATTAGAAAAAAGACTCCGGTGAGTCCTGCCCATGATAGCCTCAGATACAGTGTTTGTTCTTGGCTGACAGGTGTGGAACCCAATGTGCTTCTGCTGTTGTCGCTAATCCACCTCAATGTTTGATATTTGGTGCATGCTGAGATGCTTTTCTGCTCGCCATGGTTATAAAGAGTGATTATTTGAGTTACTATATCCTTCTTGGCACTCCAAACCAGTCTGGCCATTATCCTCTGATCTCTCTTATCAACAAGGTGTTTCCACCCACAGAACTGTCTCTCACTCAATATATTTTGTTTTTTGCATGATTCTGTGTAAACTCTAAAGACTGTTGTGTATGAAAATCCCAGGAGATCAGCAGTTTCTGAAATACTCAAACAGGCCCATCTGGCACCAACAACCATGCCACGGTTCAACCATGCCAAGTCACAGAGATCACCCTGTTTTGATGTTTAATGTGAACATTAACTGAAGCTCTTGAACTTCAGCGTCACCTATACAACTTGAGCAGATGTATAGGTGTTCCCATTAAAGTAGGTGGTGAGGGTATATTTATGTATTATATATTTATATGTATATATATATACATGGCCTGTGTGCGTGCGTGAGTGTGTGTGCGTGCGTGCGTGTGTATATGTACCCTGCAGCATGCCGGCCCTCACAGGCCCTGGACTGTAGTCTTGTATTATTAATGTGTAAGCTGTTCTCTGAGGATTTGTGCACTGCAGGTCTTCCTGCAGCAGGTTAGCAGGTGAGTCGTCCCAGTAGAGAGATGAGTGGAGAACTAACTTTGTAGCCTCCTCCATATTCCTTCTCCTCAGGTTATCCCTGCTCTCTGTACTCATCTCTCTCAAGCTTATATTAGTCTCATACATCTTATCCCATATGAACTGAGAAGTTTCTCCAATGTCTTTTCTTTTTGTTTGTTTTCTTTTCTTTTCTGTTAGACCTTCGTTTTCTGTTTTTTTTTAGTTGAAGCAGTCAGTGTTGCATTGTGAACTGTAATGATCTCTATCTCTATCTCTCTCTTCCTTTCTTTTATTATTTTCTCCCCTCGCAGTATAAGGGTCAGGCAAACCTGCACGTGTTTGAGGACTGGTGTGGCTCATCTACCGCTCAGCTCAGAAAGAACCTTCATTTTCCTCTCTTTCCCCATGTGAGTATGAGTCCAGTGTTGTGTGTTTTATTGGCCTTGTGTGATTCTCTGCTCATGTCAGAGCATATCCACAAACATCCTCCAGTGACCTGCTACATAAATCATTTATTTTAAAGATATTTTATTGTGTAGGGAACTGCTGATAACCCTGTATGAAATATGAATAATTAGGGCTAGGCAATATGACAGTATAATATTGTTATTTTGATAATGCTTTTTCTGAGAAATCGAAAAGTGTACTGGGTATCAAAATTACAAACTCTGATTGGAAGCTGATTAAAGGTTAATCGGTGTGATAAATCTTTTAAATTGTAAAATATAAAAAAAATTGTAGTACTTTCCAGTGTTAAATAATTAATTTAAAAAATGTGTCAGAAACTCTAAATTCCGTGAAAAATGCAGCATTACGATTCTGCTGGCAGTTTGTTAGCAAATCTATAAATCATGATTTTTGTCATCTCACCAACCAGTAGTAATAATTAAATCTTGCGTATGTCTTTTAAGTACTCTTTCTCTTAAATTTTATTACTGCCTAATTTTTTTGCCTCTGGAATCTATTTTACTCCCTTTATTTATTTGCTTCCAACCTTGGTGGGTCATATACTGCAGGAAGGCATACAAAGGCATAGGAAAACGGTTTGAAACCCTTAGCCTTGCACTTACAATGGACCATGGCAGGTCACCCACCATGACAGGACCAAGTGATGATCATCTGATCTCACTAACTAACTAGGTTAGCTTGCTATCTTGCCTTCGCTGTAGCTTTGGAGGCAGAAAATGAAGAGAAGGGGAGCTGCTTGTGCGACTTGACTATATGCAGCCACAGTCATATTGCATCTAAATGTCCCAAAAATAGCAAAGTGTCAAGGCAATGAAATATATTCGATTTAATATGTCATAAATCTCCTTATATGTGCCCATTAGCAAGACCAGCACTGGCACTCTGTCCTCCATGTTTGTTCTTCTCATTGGCAAGAAGTTTTTTTTTGTTTTTTTTTTAAAGTCTTCCTTATGGTGACTTCCCACATGATTACAAAGCATCCTTAGGAAGCTTATACAGACAATGTGCTTCATTTATCAAGCTGGTTACAGAATTCATCCACAGGAGCATTTACACAAGAAATTTGGTATTTATGAAAGTCCAGTTAGTCCAGAAAAACATTCGTCTCTGATAGGAGCTCGTGGGTTTGTGTGAATTTATATATGAGGAGTCATAATAATGTGCACCTTGATTTATAGGCTTCAAATTGTATAAGTGGCAAGTTAGTGCATTTTTATATGAGGATTACACTATCAGTTTTAAATAGCATGCACGAAGACTAGCCATTCAATTAGGACAAAACGAAATGGCACCTTAAAAAGGGAGAAAGAGTTAGTGTATGCCTATGGTGCCTGATGTGCTACAAAGGCTGAGCTGCATTACTGGATTTAGTGTTTAGTGCATGCTGCATTTAGAAGCGCTTTAGTTTAGTTGTTTTCAGCTTTCTCTGAACTTTGCTTATTATACATTTAATTCAGAACATGCTTGGGGTACATGAGGATGAAGAACGCTGGTGGTGCTTTTGTTCAGTTTGGCTTTGTCTATGAAAAACATGTACACACAGATTTACCAAATGATAAATGAGGCCATTGTGTTGTAAGAGTCTGATTGCATGTTCGTGTGTAAGAATGAATTAAATCATGAGTATTATTTCCTTCTTGTTTGCTTCCCCAGACAAGAACTGTAGTGAAGAAACTGGCTGTTGCTCCCAAATGGAAAAACTACGGCTTGAGAATATTTGGCTACATTCATCCATACAAAGACGGTAATCATTTAATTAAGCTACACTCTCATACCTCATTCACACAGTCAATCATAAAAATAGAGCTTTCAGACTCACACACACCCTTTCAGAGTACACACCGTTATCAAGTGTTAGAAATCAGAGCATATGACTAGTAGCAATTACTGAAAGCAGCTGTGCTCATGAGCTGAGGTTCCTTACTCTGGCACACCTGCAATGTCTGAAATACACACTTACACTCTCACACTAATGCATATATGGATATATAGTATATATAGTATGCTAGGACCCCCATATTCCCAGGGGATAGGTTCCAAGCCCCCCAGTGGATTCCTGAACCCACGGATAGGAGCAAACACTATATACTGTACATGCCTATGATAAAGTAATTTAGTAATATTAAATAAATTTCTACTTCTTTTTTCACAATTTCACGAATAGAAGATTTGTTCTTACCATACATCCTAGCAACCTCAACATATGCTTTTTTTCTTTCCCTATTAAATTGAGAATTTTCACCTTTTCACTTAAAGGAAGCACTTTATGACTAATTTTGGCACATCCGATTTGCATCACTACTCTTGTGCTTTGGGGCCATTATTAAGCAAAATAAGGCTTATTTGAACACAAGCACTGCAACAACATGAGAGTTGATCTGATAACCGAGACAGCTACTAAGTGACTGATGACTGGGTAGTGTGGATACGCTGGACAGGGATGATTAACATTCCGGGCAGGACCGCACAAGATTTCATCATGTTACTCAGAACGGCGTGCAATGTAAATTATTAATGTTTACTGTATTTCTGGAATTTTCTGTTTAATTTTAAGCGAAACCGTGGTAACTGAAACAGCCGATACGGGGCTTTTACCGTATATACATACAGTACACATTATACACTCACATGAAGAGCAATGGAATCATAGCTAATAAGTTCTACCAGCTGTTTCACACACATAAAGTACACACATGTATTTTCTGCCCGTTTCTTGTATCTCTAGGGGATTTCCAGTTTGCGGTGGCCTCTGACGATAACGCAGAGTTCTGGTTGAGTTCAGACGAGAGCCCGCTCAACGCCCGCCTGTTGGTCTACGTCGGCCAGGTTAGTTTTTTCTACTTCAGAAACACACCTTTATCACTCATCAGAGCTCTACAAATAAAAAAAAACAAGAAATTATCATTAGGCGTCATTCGGACATGAGTCACAATGTGAAGGAAATGCCTCTCTGATCACGGTATAACACTTACTCCAGCATGCTAGAGCTCCCAGAATGCGCTTGTTCTAGTTTGTTAGCAACTGTGGTTTTATTGAGTTATGTTTGAACCCTGAGATGAATTTCCGATGCTGTAGAAAGGTCAGGTTTTCACCTTGCATGTTATTACCAAGCTGGAGGTTTTCCTCACATACAACACACACATCTAATCGGTAATCCATCTCTTCCCTACATGCACAGACACAGCTCTGAAGCAAGAACTCATGACCTTTGGCTCAAGCGGCATATTTAATAGCAGATCAGTGCAATTCATTCCGAAGCGACTGCACTAAAACAAATTAGCTTTATGCTAAATTAGGCCAATGGCATAATTAAATTCGACATGACTTTAATTAAAAAGGAGTCCCATATCTTTAAATGAGTGCTAGCTCCAGCAGTGAAATATCTTCATGGACATGTGGCGCGTGATTACTTTCTGGAGGCTTCTGTGCATAATGATGCTGACACTGACTGCTTTTATCCCATGCTAAAACCTTTTGAGAGATTTTGGGCTCCGAGAAATAACATGGGAAAATAAACATCACATTTGGTCTCCTGCTGTTCTAACAAAGGGATCCCATTTGTTTAAATGGAGATGTTGGAATTGTGAAATTGTAAGGTTATTGATATGAAGCCATCACAAAGCGTACACCATTAGCCCCCGCTGTGAGTGCTAAATGAAAAATGCAAAGAGTGTTGCCTGTGAAAGACCTCTTTTGTTTATATCTTAGCAATTCTCACCCAGTTCTGTCCTCTTTGCCATGCTTCTTGAGCTCTAATCATATCCTTTTCTCTGAGTGCAGAAGAATAGTGTCTAGTCAGATTCACCCTGACACCATGGTCTCCATGGACACTGCAGGGAACTAGGCAATGGTACACCAGGGTTTCTTATCAATTGTACAATATTAGCTTGGCGTTGCCCTTCATGGGCCCTAAGCCTTTTTGTAGTGTGTGTAACTTTAATCAAAGTGCATGGCCAGCAGCTACTTGCTAATTAAATTTCCCTCTGGTGAAGGAGCTGGTCCACAGGGGCAAGAAAAGAAATGAAGGCCTGTGAAGAGGAGAAAACGGTGCCTGTGTGAACATGCAGTTAGTTGTTCACCCAGAGGCCTTTGTGTGTGTGTGTGTGTGTGTGTGTGTGTGTGTGTGTGTGTGTGTGTGTGTGTGTGTGTGTGTGTGTGTGTGCGTGTGTGTCTGTCTGCATGGGTGTGAGAGTACATGCTTTGATGCAAGGTCAGTGTATTGATCATTTCTTCTTGAGAGAAGTCTTAACACACCTCCATGCACAAACACACTTTCACACACGGAGCAGAGGATTCAATATCCTGCCATGAAAGTGTTTGCTCTGTTGGAAAGACAAGGTGGCACGCGGTTCTTTGTCTCGGGTGAATAATTGCAGCCTGTCCAGAATTCCTAGTGATTTCCTGTAGCCCCAGCGGCTGCTCTTGGAGAAATCCAGTCGGGCAGAGAGCAAGAAAGCAGCGTCGGGCAGCAACGCGTTGGCGACCAGCTCTGTAATGGAGAGTTGTCTGGAGGGCGTGCGTCTCAATAGACTGGTCTATGTTTAAAATAGCATGACTCCTGAGGCAAACGTTCTTTTCAATTCTGCCTGTGCTCCTCAGCTAAAGGGAAAATAGAGTGCAAGCAAAAAGACATGGGTTACACCGAGAGAGAGAGAGAGAGAGAGAGAGAGAGAGAGAGAGGAGCAGTATGTTAGTTTTATGTAATATCTTTGGCTCTGCTGCACCTGAAATGAGTTTTCTCATTCTACATAATCCAACGTTTGGGTAAAGTTCACTTACATAAAACACACACACAGGAAAATGGTTACCTCTAGCAGTCCACTATGCAGAGAGCGATCTGGGTGCATTTTACATTTACATTTATTTCTTCTGGCAGGTGCTTTTATCCAGAGAGCCTTACAAGTGAGGCAGAATAAAATCCTAAGCATAGAGCTGTTAAAGGAGTTGACAGTGACACAAGTGCTGCAAGGCTACGTTTCTAGCAATGGACCAGAACAAAAAAGTATTATAGCTGCAGGAAGAACATAGCTAAAAATTGAGAGGTTGGAGTGCTAGTACTCAGGAGTGCCATCATGAAGCCATCCATCAAAGTCCTACAAGTTAGGCATCGCTAACTTTCAGTGCAGTGCCAAGGAATATGTATAACCACACTGGGAAGCTCTGCACAACCAAGGGACCCAGGGGTATCTTTTATCAACCGTGCACACACATAGTTTTATGAATAAACCTTGTGTATGCACGTGTATGAAAACCCTAGTGGCAGGAAAGTGTAATGGTGTGTAAACTGGTTAGGAAGAACTCCCACCACACAATCATTTCAGCATAATTGACAATAATTTCTGACTCAACAAGGTGCAGACAGGTGACACAGATGAAATGTAAAGGCACATCTCAAGATTGATAGGGATGATGTAGACAATGACTGATCTTGCCTTGCTTGAAGATTTGGCACGTGCAGCTTTGTGCAGGAAACCTCAGGAACCGCAGGAACCTCTTTGCTAAAATTGATGAGTGGCTCATCAGTCAGTTTTGTTTGCAATTAGTTGGTCTTTGGCAGCAACTTTCCAACAAATTGCAGCACAGTACAGTGGGGGGAAAAAAGTATTTGATCCCCTGCTGATTTTGTACGTTTGCCCACTGACAGAAATTATCAGTCTATAATTTTAATGGTAGGGGTATTTTAACAGTGAGAGACAGAATAACAACAAAAAAATCCAGAAAAACCCATTTCAAAAAAGTTATAAATTGATTTTTCATTTTAATGAGGGAAATAAGTATTTGATCCCCTATCAATCAGCAAGATTTCTGGCTCGCAGGTGTCTTTTACACAGGTAACGAGCTGAGATTAGGAACAAAAAAAGACACCTGTCCACAGAAGCAATCAATCAATCAGATTCCAAACTCTCCACCATGGCCAAGACCAAAGAGCTGTCCAAGGATGTCAGGGACAAGATTGTAGACCTACACAAGGCTGGAATGGGCTACAAGACCATCGCCAAGCAGCTTGGTGAGAAGGTGACAACAGTTGGTGCGATTATTCGCAAATGGAAGAAACTGTCAGTCTCCCTCGGTCTGGGGCTCCATGCAAGATCTCACCTCGTGGAGTTTCAATGATCATGAGAACGGTGAGGAATCAGCCCAGAACTACATGGGAGGATCTTGTTAATGATCTCAAGGAAGCTGGGACCATAGTCACCAAGAAAACAATTGGTAACATACTACGCCGTGAAGAACTGAAATCCTGCAGCACCCGCAAGGTCCCCCTGCTCAAGAAAGCACATGTACAGGCCCGTCTGAAGTTTGCCTGAATGATTCAGAGGAGAACTGGGTGAAAGTGTTGTGGTCAGATGAGACCAAAATCGAGCTCTTTGGCATCAACTCAACTTGCTGTGTTTGGAGGAGGAGGAATGTTGCCTATGACCCCAAGAACACCATCCCCACCATCAAACATGGAGGTGGGAACATTATGCTTTGGGGGTGTTTTTCTGCTAAGGGGACAGGACAACTGCACCGCATCAAAGGGACAATGGACGGGGCCATGTACCATCAAATCTTGAGTGAGAACCTCCTTCCCTCAGCCAGGGCATTGAAAATGGGTCGTGGATGGGTATTCCAGCATGACAACGACCCAAAACACACAGCCAAGGCAACAAAGGAGTGGCTCAAGAAGAAGCACATTAAGGTCCTGGAGTGGCCTAGCCATTCTCCACACCTTAATCCCATAGAAAATCTGTGGAGGGAGCTGAAGATTCGAGTTGCCAAACATCAGCCTCGAGACCTTAATGACATGGAGAGGATCTGCAAAGAGGAGTGGGACAAAATCCCTCCTGAGATGTGTGCAAACCTGGTGGCCAACTACAAGAAACGTCTGACCTCTGTGATTGCCAACAAGGGTTTTGCCAAGGAGTACTAAGTCGAAGGGGTCAAATACTTATTTCTCTCATTAAAATGCAAATCAATTCATAACTTTTTTGAAATTAGTTTTTCTGGATTTTTTTGTTGTTATTCTGTCTCTCACTGTTAAAATACACCTACCATTAAAATTATAGACTGATCATTTCTTTGTCAGTGGGCAAACGTACAAAATCAGCAGGGGATCAAATACTTTTTCCCCCCACTGTATATTTGTGTGTGTGTGTTTGTGTTTGTGTGTGTGTGTGTGTGTGTGTGTGTGTGTGTGTGTGTGTGTGTGTGTGTGTGTGTGTGTGAGTTCCCTTTATAGTGTTTGTACTTTGTAGTGGAAATTACGTACTTAGTCAGTATATTAGTTCATAATTAATATTTGAGGTTTGGGTAGTCTCATATGACATATTTTTTCTAGATGAGCTCTCAGGAGCGGCACAGAGCGTCGGCGTCATCATCAACGCCATCCTCCTCCTCCTCAGCTGGACACTCGAGCTGTCAATCCATTTTCTCACTAGCCAATGAGAGTAAATTGCTGTTAAGCCCTCCCACACGTGAGATTTGTGCCAGAATGGAGAATGTAAACTTGCGGAGCGTAAACAGAAACTCTGGCAGCGCATTCATGAACCATGATTAGCGAAAACAAAGCTTCGAAAACTGAGAAATCATGAGACCATGTTAAATTGTTGCCAGAGTTCACTGTTTTCAGTTTCAGAGTGTTTTTCTTCTTTCTCATTGTATATTTTTGTTTGTTTCTTGAAAAATTACAATGTTCAATATTTTTGGCACAAGTTTAATTACATACACAAGCAAAGACCATTTAAAATGTGTGGGATTTAGCAATGTCCATTGCATACCGCTGTGTGTATGCACAAGTGATAAATACCAGTTTTCTACTGCGTACTGGCAGTTCTTACACACAGAATTTGAACTTGTTCTAGTCTTTGATAAATGAGACCCCAGAACACTGAGGCAGAGAGATCTTGCTAGATAATATGGTGCAGAACCCACTACAGAAGCCACTACAGTTACATTAGTTGTTCTTTTTGTGGAGGTTTTTGGGAGATTTTTTTAGGCCAGGTAAACGACCTGATAAAATCTACAGGATATGCTAGTTGATCTGAGATATTGAGCTATTACTGCAGTATGGGATTGACTGTGAGGGTATCACTGGATACCGAGGGGTCCAGCATAGGGAAGTTCTTAACCAGTAAGCAAGCTCAGTTTTTTTTCAAGATTCAGTTCCAGTTGATGGGTTTTCATTCAGGAAGAGATGTCAGAAAGGCAGTCTGATATCTTCTGTGAGCTGCAAAGCAAAAGAGAAGTAACGTTATGTGTGATGAGCACAGCAGTGGTAGCCATTAGATCTAGTCACTGAGCCTTGAAACGTAGTATATATGGAGAATATGAGTGGACTGTGAGTTGACCCCATAGTGAAGTTGTGAGGGGATTATTCAGACCCTGTCCATGTTACATGGTATGATAATATGAATCGGGCCGACAGTGTGCTGTAGGTCCACTTGTGAGTCAGCATTCACCTATAGCACATAGATTTTGTTTTTAATGGTTCCACCATCTGATAAGACATTAAGAGGTTGATGATCTTAATCAGATGTACTCAGTGATGGTGTTCTGCTTGTTTGCCTTTTTTGCACTTTTATGGGCAGAGATAAAAATGTACTCAACATAAAAACCTCTACTTAAGCCACATAAACCAAGGTAGAGTTTAAAACCACTTAAACTATGCAAACTGACCAAGGCTTCTGTAACCCGTTGGTATATATTTCCCTCCTCTAGACTCACAAATTGTCTACATTGGCCTTTTTGTTGAGAACATGGAAGTGTTTACTTCATGTGAGTGAAGCCTCTTTGCCTCATCAGGGTGTGTGTGTGTGTGTGTGTGTGTGTGTGTGTGTGTGTGTGTGTGTGTGTGTATGTATGTGCGAAGGTCAAAGTCTCCAGAAGAACTGTGGCTGGTTCTGCAAGATGCTCAATAAAACTTACCAGCCAATTTCCTTATAAAACTGCACAAATTGTACCAGAGACTACTATTGTTATTTTTATTTTTTTTTGTCACACCAAATATTGACTTTGTTTCATTTACTACTGTTTACTGCTCTTTATGGTATTTATTTTTTTTAGAAACACTTAATTTCATTATTTTGAAGGCATCTTTGCTCTACAGCATTTCTTTGCATGTGCCTAAAACTTTTGCACAGTACTATATATATATATATATATATATATATATATATATATATATATATATATATATATATATATATATATAGTTGCAATCAAAATTATTCAACCCCCATTGCAAATCAGGTTTATTGTCAAAATTTACAGACTTTCAGCTGTTTGCAATGAGCACATCAAACAAAAGCAATTGAAATAGTTCAACACAACGACTGCTTGAAGTGGTTTCCCCACTTTCAACTGAAACTGCAACGCAACTTATAACGACTTCTCCAGTGTCAAAATTATTCAACCCCCTGAATAGAATCCCTCACAACAGCACAAATATGCAAAACATGTGTTGTCTCAAGCACACTTGATGCAACTAATCAAGTGCTTCATTGCACCAGGTGTGCTTGAGCTGGAACACATGTAATACCCGAACTGGCTACGGGCCAGAAAATACATGAAATACCTGGACGGGGCATTAAAAGGAAGCTATCAATGGCCGCAACCAGATTTCTGAGAAGGCAGGTTGTGAAAAACCCTCAAGTGACTGCAAAAGACTTGCAGCAAGACTTGGTGGCAACAGACACTGAGGTTTCAGTGAGCACAGTATGGCGCGTACTAAACACAGAAGGTTTCCATACCAGAACTCCAAGACGTACACCACTACTGACCCAAAAGCACAAGAAAAGTTGGCTCAAAATCATATAAATAAGCCACAGAAGTTTTGGGACTCAGCGCGATGGATCAGCGGTATGTCTGGAGAAAGAAGGATGAAGAAAGAACACTCTGTCCACAATCAAGCATGGTGCTGGCTCGGTGATGCTCTGGGGCTGCTTTGCATCCTCTGGCACTGGAAACCTGCAGCATGTGGAAGGCAAGATGGATTCATTGAAGATCCTAGGAGAAAACGTCATGCCGTCTGTGAGGAAGCTGAAGCTTGGGCGTCATTGGACCTTCCAGCAGGACAATGATCCCAAGCATACCTCAAATTCCACCAAGGCTTGGTTGCAGAACAAGTCCTGGAAGATTCTACAGGGCCATCACAGTCACCTGACGTAAACCCCATAGAAAATCACTGGTGGGATTTGAAGAAGGCGGTTGCAGTACGCAAACCCAAGAATATTACTGAACTGGAGACCATTGCTCATGAGGAATGGGCTAAGATTCCTCAGGAGCGCTTCCAGAAGCAGGTGTTTGGCTATGCATTTTGTTTGCAGCAGGTCATAACAGCAAAAGGGCGCTCTACTAAGTACTAAAGATACTTGCCATGAAGCGGTTGAATAATTTTGAAACTGGAGAAGTCATTGCAAGTTGCATTTTCAGTTGAATTTGGGGAAACCATTTGAAGCATTGAAACCTGATTTGCAGTGGGGGTTGAATAATTTAGATTTGCAATTGTACACACACACACACACACACACACACACACACACACACACACACACACGTGTATATATATATATATATATATATATATATATATATATATATATATATATATATATATATATATATATATACACACACACACACACACAGTATCTCACAAAAGTGAGTACACCCCTCACATTTTTGTAAATATTTTATTATATCTCTTCATGGCACAACACTGAAGAAATGACACTTTGCTACAATGTAAAGTAGTGAGTGTACAGCTTGTATAACAGCGTAAATTTGCTGTCCCCTCAAAATAACTCAACACACAGCCATTAATGTCTAAACCGCTGGCAACAAAAGTGAGTACACCCCTAAGTGAAAATGTCCAAATTGGGCCCAATTAGCCATTTTCCCTCCCTGGTGTCATGTGACTTGTTAGTGTCACAAAGTCTCGGGTGTGAATGGGGAGCAGGTGTGTTAAGTTTGGTGTTATCGCGCTCACACTCTCTCATACTGGGCTTTTGTGAGATACTGTGTGTGTGTGTGTGTATATATATATATATATATATAGATAGATAGATATATATATATAGATAGATAGATAGATAGATAGATAGATAGATAGATAGATAGATAGATAGATTTTTTTTTTACCTCCCTGGCCTTGCATAACATTTGCCTACGAGTGGAAATGTATTGAAGCTCTCACCTCAGTAGCATGAGGCAGTAGTGTGTGCCATCAACAGCGCTCAACTAATTCCAGCAAGAGAAAGAGCTGTACTTGGCAGCAGCAGTAATTAGTTTTGGCTAGGATCACAACTGTGTGTTTATGCAGACAGCGGTGCTGTGTATGTGTTGCATGCCAGCAAATACACTCCTGATGATGAGAGTATATCCAAGTCCTCAGTATAGATAAGGTCTTTGATGGTTGCTCAGGGTGTGTACATTTCTGCATGTTTAGAACAAAGCAGGCTTTATGGCATGAGTTTTGCATGCTTGTGGAACCAAGAGCCTTTGTGATTGCTCACCCAAGTGTGAGATGTTCACAACTGCTTGGAATTGGAGAGGAATGCTAAAGAGATACCAGATTCCCCAGCTGTTATAGGATCCCAGTGCTTCCTGTTTTGTGGATTAGGAGTACAGAGGCTTTAATTAGAGCTGCAGATGCACCATCCCAGTGAGAAATAAATGGGTGCCTTTGCAAGCCAGGAAAGGACGCAGAAGAACTGACTGAGAGACACAGAGACTTGACTGAGATGTTATTCCTTGTGTTCCTATTATCTACCTCTCACATTAACTATCTCCGTTCATTTTTCTTTCCAGTTCTCCTTCTCTCTCTCCATTTTATGTTTCACTTTTTCTGTCATTTGTTCTTTCTTTCTTTCTTTCTTTCTTTCTTTCTTTCTTTCTTTCTTTCAGTTTTCTTACACTTTATCTGGATGTTTTTCCACTTCACATTTAAAAAAACAATTTGAGTTCTAGTTCTAGACCACTTTCCCCAGTTTGAGAGTAATTTGTACAGTCACAGCGTTGTATGTAAAAGTGAATGAATGAATCATCAGTTTATAATAGAAGATTTCTAGGAGGGGGGCACAGTGGCTTAGTGGTTAGTACATTTGCCTTGCACCTCCAGGGTTGGTGGTTTGATGCTTCAGGGTTTGATGTTTCCTCCGGGTACTCCGGTTTCCTCCCCCAGTCCAAAGACATGCATTGAAGGCTGATTGTCATTTCCAAAATTGTCCAGTGTGTGTGTGTGTGTGTGTGTGTGTGTGTGTGTGTGTGTGTGTGTGTGTGTGTGTGTGTGTGTGTGTGATTGTCCCCTGTGATGGGTTGGCACCCTGCCCAAGGGTTAGGCTGGGATAGGCTCCAGGATCCCTGCGACCCTGAGTAGGATAAGCGATACAGAAAATGGATGGCCTTGGATTAACACTGTGCTCTTGTCTGAGTCATTTGGTCAACCACTTTCATAGAAATTTCTACAAAATTAATTAAAAGTCCGACTGGCATACAATATAAGCACTATGCTTTGTTTGTGCATTTTTTAATGTCAATGTTGAAAAATATAACCAATTTGCTTTTGATGACACCAGCACAACAGTGAAATTTGGTGTATGGTGTTGGACATTGTACGACACGTTTACAGTTGGCTGACACAACTCATAAATGAGACAGGATACTACTGAGTAGTTGATGGTTAAGGAACCATAGCAGCTTGGTGGATTTGAACTCACACTCATCTGTTCAGTAGCCCAAAGCTTTAACTACTGAGCCACCAGCAGCCAGTGTGAAAACAGTATGCCTAACCATCCAGCGACTACTCCCGCTAGCTTCACCCTTGAATGCCATTCCTCTCACTGGTCCTATTCTGGAGATCAGTTGAAAAAGCAGAGTCTCATTGTGCTGGTACTTTGTGCAGTGGATAAAGGCCTTGTGTCTTGTGTCTCTCTCACAGTGCCTTTCTGTTTCTTTTATTCCCTCTTCCTCATCGCTGTTGTCGCTCTCACCTATTATCTTGTTGTGTCTTTGTGTCTGTTAACTCTGATACAAGTGAAATCTCTGGCTCTACTCAGAGAATCTGCCACACCTGCCTGTGTGTGTGTGTGTGTGTGTGTGTGTGTGTGTGTGTGTGTGTTCCTGCATTCTCTGACAGGTGTGATAATTATGCATTCCACTTAGCCTCCAAATGAACCCACTGCACAGCACTGAGAGAACAGAGCATGCTAGAACACTACTCAACATGTCGCCTGTGTATTGTAGGCTTGTTCTCCCCTGTGTTTCAGCTATCCAAAGTTGTTACACTGCAGTTTCAAATACATGGCCATCTCCTTACTCATCCTTGCCCAGTGACATTGAGGTGTTTAAAACCCTAGAACTGCAGAAAAATGCAATCCTAGTAATTGTATACCATCAAAGTGCTTTTACATATGTGTTTACTTGAAAATGGCTAATGAGTGTATATATAATGTAGGTGTACCTAATAAGGGATGTTATACCCTTATGCTCGATGCTCAATTATGATTGGTCAGAAGGTGATGATTAATTTTCTATGACAGCTCTTCTGACAGTAATTCCAAACGCAAGGTCTGACTTTGATTTGTACATTAATAAAGAGTAAATTTGACCTTTTGTTTCTTTCAGTTGGGGTCAGAATGGACGGCACCAGGGGAGTTCACCAAATTCAGGTCTCAGGCTTCCAAGTCTGTCCAGTAAGTACACACACAAACACACACATGTATATGGTAATAATATTTATCTCACATTTGATCGTAATACAGAATCATCAGTCCAAAAAACCAATGCTCGTGACACTAGATAGTTGCTTCCCTTCACGTCTCCAGTGCTATTTGCCCTGTGTGCTGCTATTCTTGAGGTTTAAATGTTCCTGTGCCAGCAGGACACCTGCACACATTGTTGGACTTGGTCTCCTTTCAGTCTGTGATGATACTGACTAGACTGGCAATTAGAGGAAATAGGCTTCCTTTGTGTGACATGGGACTGCTTTTAATTATTTCCTCTTAATGGATGTTATTGTGTGGAAGCTGACTAATGATGGGTTTGTTTTGCAGAATCAGACAGCATAGTAAAGGTCTTTACTTGCAACTTGCTAATTTAACTGTAGTTATATAATTTACAGTCTCTTTATACCACTACTCTTGGGATTCACACAAAGTGCACATGAGGTCTTGCTTGTTTTCAGTTACTTGTAAAACCACAAAATGTGCATACAGGAATAAAAGAAAAAATCAAGTGGTCTAAAAGGTCATATATGTTAACCTTGAGATTAAGTGTCGTTTGAGCTCCCTCACTAATGATTAGGGGTATTTGTAAAGCCTAGTTCCAAAAATATATGTTGTTAAAACATTCAATCAGAAGGTCGGGGGTTCAAGCCCCAGCTCTACCACGCTGCCACTGTTGGGCCCTTGAGCAAGGCCCTTAACCCTCTCTGCTCCAGGGGCGCTGTATCATGACTGACCCTGCGCTCTGACCCTAGCTTCCTAACAAGCTGAGATATGCAATGAAAAACATTTCACTGTGCTGTAATGTCTACAGTCATGTGAAAAAATAAGCAAAAAATACACCCCATGGAAATTGTTGGTTTTTTGGACATATTTGGAAAAGCAAACATTTGATCCTCTTTGAAACAGTGTCTATTAATAAAGTTGATACACTCTATCAAATCACACATAAAATTGACATTTTGTATTAATTTTGACAATTTAAATTAACAAAAAAAAGTAAGTACACACCTACATTTATCACACCTTCAAATCCATAAAATTACAATCAGAGATTCAAGATTGGGTGCCAGTGATGAGAACCTGCTTAGGGAGTGCAGGTGGAACCTGTCTTATTTATACCCCTCTCATATCTAGTGTCTAGTGTTCCCTCTGTTATTGAGGTGTGTGGTGTCATCATGCCAAGATCTAAAGAGTTCTATAAGGCCTTCAGAAAAAAGGTTGTGGATGCCTATGAGTCTGGCAAGGGATTTAAAAAGATCTCCAAATTATTTGAAATACATCATTCCACTATAAGGAAAATCATCTACAAATGGTGCAGATTTCAAACGACCAATTTGCCTCAGGGACTGGACAGCTTGCATTCATTGATTCAACAATGAATTCTGCATCATATCAAAGAGTGCTTGAAGACAATGTGAGACCATCTGTCCAAAAGTTGAAGTTGAACCGAAAGTGGACCTTTCAACAGGATAATGATCCTAAGCACACTAGCAAATCCACCAAGGGATGGCTCAAAAAGAAGAAATGAAGGGTTATGGGTTATAGTCAATGCCCAGATTTGAATCCCATTTAAATGTGGGGGGATTTGAAACGGGCAGTACATGCAAGAAAACCCCCAAACATCTTGCAACTGAAAGAATGTTGCATGGAAGAGTGGTCAAAAATTCCAGCAAGCCGATGTCAGAGACTGGTGGACAATTATGCAAAACTCTACAAGAAGCTATTTCCACTAAAGGGGGCAATACTAGTTTCTGAGGTCAAGGGTGTACTTACTTTTTCCACAGAAGAACATCAATATATCTATTGATATTTCTGCTAAATAAATGATTGAAAAAGCTAATATTCCTTTATTAATATAAATATTTCAAAAAAGGCAACAATTTCCACCTTATTTTTTCACATGACTGTAGCAAGTGTGTTCTTAGTGGATGTAAACTGCATAGTAATCCATAGTGATTTTGGTCCTATAGGATTTCTGTACAATTCATATATGGAAAAGTGGGCAGGTAATTGTGTCAATATATGAAAAGGTATTCTGTGTCCTCTAGGGTGCATTTGAATAGTAAGCCTACAGTGCATTGACTAAGTATTCAAACCAACCCAAGTCTGCACTTTGAACAAATATTCATGATTTAATTTCAACTCCTATATATTGTGGTAGACAGCAGAAATAATGAGATCTTATGAGAGATAATGAGTCTATGTCCAAATATTTATGGGACTAACTTTATATCTTAGAAAAGCTCTTAAAACTATGCCTATTAGAAATGTTTGAAGGAAGTGTATTTGACATGATCACTGGTTAGTGGACTGTAGACAGACTCTTCTTGTTTAGTGATAAATAAACTAATGAGAGCTTATGCTCTTGCTCATCTGATGATCTCAGTTTACATAGTGAAATTCTCTAAATATAAATGAAGCAGAACAGCTGCTCATGTGGCTCTCTTTAAATATCATGAGAGTGCTTCAGCAATTATTTACTATGATAAGGCAGGGCTTGTGTAAACTGACTTTTGCCAGACATTTTTGAAATCCCTTTCAACACTCGGGTAAACTTCAACTTTTGATCCCATGGGGAGCGACTGCACACACACAGACATTCAACTTCTTTGCATTATTCATTGTGTGTTTTTTTTTTCTGTATGTATACTCTCTTTCCCTTCTTCCTGAAGACTGTTCTGTGAATGGCTACAGTACAATGGAGAGAGCAGCTTCAATTTGGCACACAAATAAATGCAGGATATGGAGCACATTCTGCTCAGCTCACTGGCCCCAGGGCTTTATATCGGAGCTTATTGAGTAGAGACACCTGACTGAAGGTTTCAAAGTGTCAGGGTATGTGAGCAGACTGAAACAGTCATAGATTTGTGGTGAATTCAGTACCCTGTCACAGATTAAATTGGGGGTAATGATGAGCATTTTCCTCTCTGGTTGGGGCTCTTTGTTCATTCGGCCATTAGAAGAACCTTGCTGCATCTGTGACAGATCAGGGTTAGTAACAGAGGACTGTACCTTCAGTGAAGAATATGTTACACGGTTTAAGGTGAGCTAGTATGACTTATATACACATATGGGGCAGATGATTGATCTGTCAGTGCAACATAGAGAACTTAGCATGTGAGTACTGATAGAGTTCCATGTCGTAGAGTAATGAGAAGTCTGAAACTCTGGATTTGAGTAGAGACAGAGGAAAAGAGAGCAAGATGTCAAGACAAGGCTAAAAACAGAAAGAGGCAGGGTAAGAGGAGTGCTGTGTCCATACTTCAGGATATATATACACCGATCAGCCATAACATTAAACCACTTGCCTAATATTGTTTAGGTCCCTCTTGTGCCGCCAAAACAGCTCTGACCCGTTGAGGCATGAACTCCAGAAGACCTCTGAAGGTGTGCTGCAGTATCTAGCATCAAGACATTAGCAGCAGGTCATTTAAGTCCTGTAAGTTGCGAGGTGAAGCCTTCATGGATCGGACTTGTTTGTCCAGCACATCCCACAGATACCCGGCCTCCAAATTCCCCAGATCTCAGTCTGATCAAGTCAACACTATGAACTCTTTGTCATGTTCCTCAAACCATTCCTGAACAATTTTTGCAGTGTGGCAGGGCTTGTTATTCTGCTGAAAGATACCACTGCCATTAGGGAATACCGTTGCCATGATGGGGTGTACTTGGTCTGCAACAATGTTTAGGTAGGTGGTATGTGTCACAGTAACATCCACATGAATGCCAATACCCATGCTTTCCCAGCAGAACTTTGCCCAGAGCATCACACTGTCTCCGTCGGCTTGCCTTTGGGGAAAAAATACAGTGCCCTCCACTAGTATTGGCACCCTTGGTAAATATGAGCAAAGAAGGTTGTGAAAAATTGTCTTTATTGTTTAACCTTTTGATCTTTTGTTTAAAAAAATCACAAAAATATTCTGCTCTCATGGATATCAAACAATTGGAAACAAAACACAGGTTTATCAAACAAAATCTTTGTTAAATGTAGATGTGCAACAATTATTAGTACCCTTTTAGTCACTACTTTGTGCTACCTCCCTTTGCCAAGATAACAGCTCTGAGTTTTCTCCTATAATGCCTGATGAGGTTGGAGAATACATGGCAAGGGATCTGAGACCATTCCTCCATGCAGAATCTCTCCAGATCCTTCAAATTTTAAGGTCCACGCTGGTGGACTCTCATCTTCAGTTCACCCCACAGGTTTTCTATGGGTTTCAAGTGAGGGGACTGGGATGACCATGGCAGGACCTTGATTTTGTGGTCAGTAAACCATTTTTATGTTGATTTTGATGTATGTTTTGGATCATTTTCCTGCTGGAAGATCCAACCACGGCCCATTTTAAGCTTTATGGCAGAGGCAGTCAGGTTTTCATTTAATATCTGTTGATATTTGTTAGAATCCATGATGCCATGTATCCTAACAAAATGTCCAGGTCCTCTGGCAGAAAAACAGCCCCAAAACATTAAAGAGCCGCCACCATATTTAACCGTGGGCATGAGGTACTTTTTCATATGGCTACCTCTCTTTGTGCGCAAAAACCACCTCTGGTGTTTATTGTCAAAAAGCTCTATTTTGGTTTCATCTGACCATAGAACCTGATTCCAGTAGTGTCTGGCAAACTGAAGATGCTTGAGTTTGTTTTTGGATGAATCTTTTTTTTCTTGAAACCCTTCCAAAGAACTGGTGATGTAGGTGACTTCGGATTGTAGTTTTGGAGACTTTCTGACCCCAAGACGCAACTAACTTCTGCAATTCTCCAGCTGTGATCCTTGGAGATTTTTTGGCCACTTGAACCATCCTCTTCACAGTGACGTTATAGACACACGTCCAATTCCAGGTTGGTTCATAACATTTCCAGTTCTTAATTATTTCCCTTATGGTGGAAATGGACATTTTCAATGCTTGTGCTATTTTCTTATAGCCACTTCCCATTTTGTGAAGCTCAACAACCTTTTGCCGCATATCACAGCTATATTCCTTGGTCTTACCAGATTGTATGAATGACTAAGGGAATTTGGCCTATGTGTTAACTCATATTTATACCCCTGTGAAACAGGAAGTCATTGTTGAACAATTTCCTGTTCCTAGTTACCCAGGTGTACTAAAAAAAATGTAAAATATCAATGGGAATATACTTCAAATATATTTTTCTCATATGAATTCATAGGGGTGCCAGTAATTGTTACACACCTATATTTAACAAAGATATATTTTTTTGGATAAGCCAGTGTTTTGTTTGCAATTATTTAAGATCCATGAGAGCAGATTATTTTTGTGAATTTTTTTAAACAAAATATCAAAAGGTTAAACAATAAAGACAATTTTTCACAGCCTTCTTTTCTCATATTTACCAAGGGTGCCAATATTACTGGAGGGCACTATATATGTGACATATAAACACGTTTGTCTCTTGACTGTGCATTTTGAAGGGCACAATATGTGACATGGGAGAGGTTTAATCTGTCCCAGGCCTGCTGTCTTTTCCACTCAAAATCTGCCAGCTCAACAAAAAAGTGTGGTATTAAAATATTCAGCTGAAGAGGCAAAATAGATTGTCATTGGCCATATGTTCATAGCTACGTTGACTGGTGACTAACTGGAGAGAGGATCTTTTTTTTGTTTTTGTTTTTTTTTTTGGCTTTTTTATTTGTCTTTGGCTGCCACCTGCTAATCTTTTCTGGTCTCTTACTCATGCTTTTTCTCCTGCCAGTCTTTACCACTTTAAATGTGTCTTATCTGAGTCAACTGGCGAAACTCTGCTTTCCGTTTTTCAGAGGAGAAAATCCATGTTTGTTACCATTTTTTAGTCTGTACTGCATGCCTGTAAAAATAGCAATAGTGTCCTGTGGCATGCTAATGACTCTGCAATCCCAAATGAGCTGAACAAAATAATCATAATACATTTTTTTTTTTTTTTTTTAAAGAGAGAGAGATCCAAAATCTCCCACGCTAACAGCCATTCCTTCACAAACCGTACTGTATTATGTAATCCCTCCAGAGCCAGAGGCAGATATAAGAGTACTTGACTTCACAAGCTCTCTGATCCACTGGGCATCGTAGCTGGGTTTCTTTGAACTGCTAAGGAAGAAGTGAGGAGTACTAGAAATGTGGATGGAACTGCAGTATGTCTGTCCAAAGGCTATCAGGATATCAGATGAAGCAAAACAGTTCTTTCTCTCCAGATCATGTATGTGTTGTGTTTGTTGTACATGTTTTGTAAAGAATAATGCTGGTCTTTCTACTTACCAAACAATTCCATCGAACATGTTGAAGTACGTACTGATGACAATGAATTACCTCAAGCTAAATACTACAAAACCCCTATTGCTGTGCTAAAATTCTTTTTTTTAAATATAATCTTTGCCCCTTCTTAAAGTATGCATTAGACTTCCCCCCATATGTTTTAGGGAGCTATGGTATCATTCAAATTAATACTATTTAAGTTGTACATTTTTAGTGAGTCATCTCAATGTGAAATGCTACACTTCTGGGATTTCAGCCAGAACAGACTTCCACAAAAATAGATGCCAGTCTGATGCCCTCTGGAGAACAGAAACAACACCAAGAAAAAAGAAATGGCACAAATTAGTCTGTCATTACCAAGCCAGGGCTTCAGCTTAGAAGTGAAGAGTTTTGAACTAACAGATAGTAGTATGTTAAGTGTATCCCTGAGGACTAAATCAGTTGCTGATCAAGCTCCGGCTATAACTCAATTCAATTATATTTATATAGTGATTTTAACAATTGATATTTTCCCAAAATAGCTTTACAGAACTCTCAATATAGATTTAGATCTCTAATGAGCAAGCTTGAGGTGACAGTGGGAAGGAAGACTTCCTGGGAAACAGAAGAAGAAGAAACCTTGAGAAGAACCAGACTCAGAAGGGAACCCATATGTACAGTACAGTAATTACTCTTCCACAGCTGTATCCTATAAATCAGACAATACTGAGTGTGTTGAAAGGAGCTTCAGTATGAGCATCAGGTTCTTTTATTTCCAAAGATTCAATCTCCAGTATCCAAGTGAAGTTGTCCACCAAAGAACAGATAAGACTTGGGCATAAACTGTTTTGGTAAGTGCGATCTTTGGGGTATCCATGTGGGACCATCCACAGAAGTCTTAAGGCTGTTCTTGTGGGGCCTTCCTTAGCAGCAGCAAGTGATTCTCAAGAAAAAGAAGCTCCAAGCTGAAGCAGAGCATCAAAATGGTCCTGAGGGCAGAGAGAGTCAGGATTACTCAGCTGCATTTCATCAGACAGCAGGAGTAACGTATAACTTGGGGATGGGGGTGGTGGTGGTGGGGTAGGCTGGTTGTGAGAGCTGCTGTCTTAGAACTCAACTTGATCTCAAGAGTTGCTGACTTGGAACTTGATTTGGTCATTAAAGTTGCTGACTTGGGACTCAACTTGGACACTACCGACTTGTGTCTTGACTCGCTCATGAGAGCTGCTCATTTGTAGCTCGACTTTGATCATGAGACCTGCTGACTTGGGACTTGACTTGGTCATTATAGCTGCTGACTTGCCTTTACTTGGACTCGAGAGCTGCTGATTTGGGAGTCAACTTATACTTGAGGGCACATGACTTGACTACAACACTACTGAATATCACTAGATTTTGTATGTACACAATTGATTTACTCATTTGTCCATACTGATCCGTTAAAAAACAATATATTTGGACTTACCATAAGGTATGTGTGCTCTGATTTGACTTAATAGTGTAGTTTTGAATAGCACTCAGCAGAGATGCAAGGCCGTAGCTGCATTAGTTTTCAAGTATTTCTGTGAAATAAGAATAAAAGCCCTTCTATTAAGAATAATAGAAGGGCTGCTTTTTTGGTATGGGATGTAAAAGGAGTCCACATTGACTAGTGGAGAGTACTTGAGTTAATATATAGGAGGGGTGATGTGAGGGGAAACGTGGAGAATTAAGTAAGGATTATTACATTTACATTTACATTTACATTTAATCATTTAGCAGACGCTTTTGTCCAAAGCGACTTACAAATGAGGAGAACAATAGAAGCAATTTGGTCAACAAGAGGGGAACATTATACAAGTGCTGTAACAAGTCTCAGTAATTCTAGCACAGTACACATAGGATTTTTTTTTTTTTTTTCATTTTAAACAGACAAACAAATAGAATAGCTAAGTGCTAGTATTAATTGGTCAGGTGCTGCCGAAAAAGAAGTGTCTTCATACGTTTTTTGAAAATGGCTAAAGACTCAGCTGCTCGGATTGAGATAGGCAGGTTGTTCCACCAGCTCGGAAGAGTCCACGAAAAGGTCCGTGAGAGTGATTACAAGAGGAGACGAGAGTAAAATTAGTTGAAAATAAGAGGTGAAGGCAAGATGGAATCCAAGTTTTAAGATTTTATAAAAATCAAACACACACACACACACACACACACACACACACACACACACACACACACACACACACACCACCCAAATTACTGGAAATGCACCAGCTACCTCAGTTAAATCAAAGTCTTAATGTCAAGCATGACAGTAGAACCTATTCATGCATGACCTTGTGAATACACTCTTCAAAGCCTGCACTCTGAATCGTGTGACACTAAAACATATTTATTTGATCTTGAGAATAGATCGCATTTCATTTGCAGTGAGTCTTCGTTTTTTGAAAAAATACTAGGAATAAAGCTCTTTCTCATGAATCGTACTGTCACCATTGCTGGAAGAAGAATCAGTCCAGAACTACACGGGAGGATCTTGTTAATGATCTCAAGGCAGCTGGGACCATAGTCACCAAGAAAACAATTGGTAACACACTACGCCGTGAAGGACTGAAATCCTGCAGCGCCCGCAAGGTCCCCCTGCTCAAGAAAGCACATGTACAGGCCCGTATGAAGTTTGCCTGAATGATTCAGAGGAGAACTGGGTGAAAGTGTTGTGGTCAGGTGTGGTCAGATCTCTTTGGCATCAACTCAGCTCGCCGTGTTTGGAGGAGGAGGAATGCTGCCTATGACCCCAAGTCATAACACCATCCCCACCGTCAAACATGGAGGTGAGAACATTATGCTTTGGGGATGTTTTTCTGCTAAGGGGACAGGACAACTGCACCGCATCAAAGGAACGATGGACAGTGCCATGTACCATCAAATCTTGGGTGAGAACCTCCTTCCCTCAGCCAGGGCATTGAAAATGACCTTAATGACTTGGAGAGGATCTGCAAAGAGGAGTGGGACAAAATCCCTCCTGAGATGTGTGCAAACCTGGTGGCCAACTACAAGAAATGTCTGACCTCTGTGATTGCCAACAAGGGTTTTGCCACCAAGTACTAAGTCGAAGGGATCAAATACTTATTTCCCTCATTAAAATGCAAATCAATTTATAACTTTTTTGAAATGCGTTTTTCTGGATTTTTCTGTTGTTATTCTGTCTCTCACTGTTAAAATACACCTACCATTAAAATCATAGACTGATAATTTCTTTGTCAGTGGGCAAACGTACAAAATCAGCAGGGGATCAAATACTTTTTCCCCCCACTGTAACTACCTTTTGCTGCATCCAAAAATACCATTTTGATTTATAGCTTTAAAATACTTGCACTTACATACATCAAGGACCTATTTTACTAAGATCCCGAATACATTTGCCTGTGCAACCTAATAAATTCAGCATGTAGTTATTGGGAGCTTTGTGGACCGTTTACAAAAGAATAATTATGTAAATGATGTCAGATGTAAATTAGGGCAATAAAAAATATTTAAATGAAGTTTTGTGTGTGCTATTTATTCTTGATAGCTGTGACGAGTTTGAGTTGCAGAAAGACTTCCGGGGAGAGAACTGAAATTTGAGGTGACGGGATTAGACATGTTAGTTAGAGATGCAACGTCAAAGAGAAACAGCAGGGGGGAAAAAAGTTTAACACTAATTGAGTGTCAAATTTATCACGTTCCATTTGCAAGAAAATCAGCACTGGGTGTAATGAAAAGAGAAATTTAAGAAATGATGGCAAGACTCAAAAAGAAGAACAAATGAATAATTGTTGATATAGTTTAGAAACATTTGTTCTCTATTACACCACTTAAATAACTAATACATACATTTACTGTTAAAAAAAATGACAGTCAACTCAGAATTATGACAACTTTTTATTAAGTGTTTCAAAATTATGGCTTGTTGCAAATAAAAACCCGTCAAATACTGGCAAATGGTCTGAGGTTTGCTTTAAGTGAACTCGGGTGTAGATTTCAGCGTGTGTGTGAAAGTGATCCGCTCCCAGGACTCAGTATTGAATTATGTGGTTCCATGAACTTGTCACATAAAGCAATGTCTCAGGTTTCAAAATGTCAATGTTTTTTCCCCATCCCAAACTAAACATGTAATGATCGATGGTTCCTTGCCTTGCAGTAGACTTGAACATGGAATGAGAATTATCTTATGCACTGTTCGATTGTAATGGGTTAAGCTGAGTCTCAAACACATTTATCTGTACATGGCTGGCTTCAAATCCAGCATGTAATTAGAGGGAGTTCTGAAGACAGTCTGCAATTAGATAGACACACAATTAAGAGCTTGTCTTCCCTCCATGTTTATCTCTCGACTAGTGTCTTGTCACTTATTCATCATGTGCGCCGTGTGTAAATGTGGCTCCTGTCTTCAATATGACAGGCAGTGAGAGAGGGATATCGTACATACTGAAGCATGGTGGTCTTTCACTACACTTTTCCTCACAGATGGAGCAGTAAGAGCATATAATAAGTTCTTTGCCACCTTACTCAGGGATCTGGGTGGATGTCTTTGTCCTGACTTCTGTCACTAGGTCTCTTTTGTCTTAACATTTAAATCTTTATCTCTGACTTCCTGACACAGTCCACGTTTGTCTCTATACAACTTGTCTGTCTCTGTCTCGCTCTCATTGTGTGCTGTGTGTTCTGCTTTTCACAGCCTGTCGGATCACTAAAGGTCTATTGTGTGTGTGTGTTTGTGTGTGTGTGTGTGTGTGAGAGAGAGAGAGAGAGAGAGAGAGAGAGAGAGAGAGTAAATTGTATTGCATATAATGCAATTTTGTAACGATAGATGATGATTATTATTATTATTAATAATAATAAGAAGAAGAAGAGGAAGAATGTAAAAAAAAAAAAAATCATTCTGCAGTCGGGTAAATGTACGTTTGAATCATGACAGTGCCATGTCCATCCATGGCTGGGACTCCACAAGAGCCTAAGTATCTGTCTATGAGGTACTGGCCATGCTTTTTGGGTGGGAGAGACGGCATTACTCTCTCACCTGTCAATCAGAGCTACACTAACCAGTCATGGACAGCAGTGAGCTCACGTTCGGTGCTGTGAAAAGGAATTTCCCCACTTCTTGATTTCTTCTGTTTTTGTGTATGTCTCATACTAAATTGTTTCAGAAATGAAAAAAAAAAAAAAAACTAAGGTAAAACAAAGGCAACCTGAGTAAACACAAAATACCATTTTTAAATGATAATGTTTTTTATTGAAGCAAAAAAGTTATCCAATACCAACTGGGCCTGTGTGAAAATGCATTTGTAAATTTAAATGTACTAACTCCCCAAATCTATGAAACTGCATTCATAATGGGGTTCAGCTGGACTAGACGCAACCAGGCCTGATTACTGCAAACCCTGTTCAATCAAGTAGAACTTTTTCAACAGCATGAAGTCGGTTAAAAGGTCTTACCCAGTAACACATCAAAATTGAAAGAAATTTCAGAAATGATGAGGAAGAAGGTGATTGAAATACATCAGTCTGGGAAGGGTTACAAAGCTATTTCAAAGACTCTGGGACTCCAAAGTGTTACGTAAACTGTAGGAAGAGGAAGTCAGGATGCATGCGCAGGGGAAACGTCAGTTGATTAGGAATAGTTTATTCAAAAAATATAGGAATCCACAAAACAAAACAACAAACCATAATCCAGGCAGTAATCCAAAAGGCAGTAATCCAAAGGCAGTAATCCAAAACAGAAAACAAAACAAAAGGAAAAACACACGAGGCAAGGCGGTGGTTTGGGAACCACGAACAAAGAGCTTGAAACCATAACCATACTAACTCGAAACTAATCTAATACTCCGCAAGGAAGCGGAAACAGAACGGGGTTTAAATACACAGACACAAATCATTGACACCTGAAACCAATGATCACACAATGAACTAGAACCAATGACAATAAGGAGGCGGAGACATGACACAAACCAAAACATAAGCACATGGTAGAACACAGGAGGCGGAGACATGACGTGAACAAAAACACAAGCACATGGAAAAACACAGGAGGCGGAGACATGACGTGAACGAAAACAAACATGAGTTCATGAATGAGTCTGAAGGGTTTTTCTGAATAGCGCTGGAATGCGCTCAGTGGAATGCGGAAGTACGCTGCTTTGCTAGCCTTCGCTAGCTTCTTAGCGAGAGAGAAAGAGAGGGAACCTAACACAAAGGACCACAGTGAGAGCCATTATCTCAAATGGAAAAACTCAGCACAGTAGTGAACCTTCCCAGAAGTGGCCAACCTTCCAAAATTTCTACTGCTCTAACTCTAACTACTCATCCAGCAAGTCACAAAAGAGCCAAGGACAACATCAAAGGAACTACAGGCTTCTCTTTCATCAGTAAAGGTCACTGTTCATGACTCCACTATCAGAAAGACACTTGGCAAAAATGGCATCCATAGAAGAATGGCGAGGTGAAAACCACTGCTAACCCAGAAGAGGCTCATCTGAATATTGCCAAAACACACCTTGATGAACTTCAAACCTTTTGGGAGAATGTTCTGTGGACTGATGAGTCAAAAGTGTAACTATTTGGAAGACAGGTGTCCCGTTACATCTGGCGTAAACCAAACACAGAATTCCACAAAAAGAACATCATACCTACAGTCAAGCATGGTGGTGGAAGTGTGATGGTGTGGGGATGCTTTGCTGCTTCAGGGCCTGGGCAGCTTGCAGTAATTGAGGGAAACATGAATTCTGCTCTCTACCAGAAAATCCTAAAGGAGAATGTCCGGTCTTCAGTCCGTAAATTGAAACTCAAGCGCAACTGGATTATGCACTAAGACAATGATCCAAAGCACAGGAGTAAATCCTAGTCCTAGAAGTAAATGAAAGACTGATCTCCAGTTATCGGAAGCGTTTGGTTGCAGTTATTGCTGCTAAAGGTGGCACAACCAGATTTTAAGTTTAAAGGGGCAATTTGTTTTTCACATGGGTGATAGATGTTGGATAATCTTTTTTTTTTTTTTTTTTTTTGCTTCAATAAAAATATATATAAAAACTGTATTGTGTGTTTACTCAGGTTGCCTTTGTTTTATGTTGTATTTTGTTTGAAGATCTGAAACTATTTAGTATGAGATATACACAATAACGGAAGAAATCAGCAAATACTTTTTCACAGCACTGTATGCAAAAGAGTTCAGTTAGCAAAGTGGTGACACAAATGTTGTTCATTTATGTACTTTGTACAGCATTTACAGTATGTAATTATATGGGCCTTAGTTTATATTTATTACAATGGCACTTTCACACAAAAAAGGAAAAAAACAAAATGCATTCATTCACTGGTCAGTATTTTCTGAGGTCTTACTTCTGACTGCAGTCTAAAACAGTCTATATATCGGTTGAGGAGGTCATATCATAAATCTGGAGGCGCATCGAGCAGTTTAGTTTTGTTCTCTAAAGAACACTATATGGCCAAAGGTTTGTGGACATGGCCATCACATTAATATGTGCTTGTTGAACATCCCATTCCAGATTTAGTCACCATTGTTATAATAACGTCCACTCTTCTAGGAAACCTCTCCACTGGGTTTTCGCGCATGGCTGTGGGGATTTGTGCTCGTTCAGCCACGCTGCAAGGCCTAGCATGCAGTCAGCACTACAATTCATCCCAAATGTGTTCAGTGGGGTTGAGGTCAGGGCTCTATGTTTTTCCACTCCAACCTTGGTGAACCATGTCTTTACAAACCTCCCTTTGTGCACAGGGGTATTGTCAGGCTGGAACTAGTTAGTTCTAGTGAAGGGAAATTGTAATTCTACAGCATACAAAGACATTCTATACAATTTTGTGCTTCCAAATTTCTGGCAACAGTTTGGGGAAGAACCACATATTGGTGTGAAGGTCAGGTATCCACAAACTTTTTTCCACATAGTGTTAGTTTTATCTTTGTTAGCATTCATTTCATGCTACTTTTTTGCAGAATGTCTTTGTATGTTTACCTCTAGTGTAGCCATGTTGAACAATGCACAAATAATTGGTTGATGCATTAATCTAAAACAGAGCCTGGTGGAGCTGCGTCACCAAATTTGATGGATGAAAGTGGCAGTTTTTTTGTTTTTTTATACATCTTTTTATACTTTTTTATACATCATTATACAGCAAATTCATATTTTTCGTGCATCATTGTGTTTACATTAATATTTCTCATATTCATATTTTATTTATAACATTTATTATTATTGTTAACATATATTATTATTATTTTCCCTCCTCCCAAAAGCAGTAGGTGAACTGGCTACATTAAATAATACCTATGTCAATTAAAAAGTTACTGAAGATGAATGAATGAATGAATGAATGAATGCTTTAAGGCCTGCAAAACCTGATTGGCGTTTATAGAGATAGCCATTGTCTAGGAGACCAGATTCTCTCACTGCTTCTGTTAAAGAGAAAGTCTGACTCCTTCAGCGGCCAACTTGCTGATACTGCTGATAGGAAAGAGGATATCCGAGGAGCACTGTGTATGTAAGAAAGAGAGTGCATGAGGAACCAACTTCTCATTTAGATATGTATCTCCTCCTGTAATTTCTTAACATCTCTCTCTCTCTTTCTCTCTCTCTCTCTCTCTCTCTCTCTCTCTCTCTCTCTCTCTCTCTCACACACACACACACACACACACACACACACATTCCTCACTTCTCTGAAGAGTATCAGATATGTAACATGAATATGTAAATAACATTCTGGCTGTAACATAAATCACAGGTTTATCTTAATGTGCTGGTTCTGATACATTATCTTTTCTATAGTAACAGCTCATTCACAGGCTCATTCATGGCAGGCGCCTCACATAATCTAAAGCTAATAATAAAAGGATTGAACAAAAAATGTGTTGTTTAACAAAGAAAAACCTGTAATTGTTGATGTAAAGCTTTCTTTTAAGAGATGTATTTACTTATTGAAGGAGTCTGGTGGGTCAGCGCTCTGTAATAGTCAGTAAGTTTTTTGACATCGGACAGTCCTCAGGACAGAGAAGATTGCATTTCTCATGTCACATGAAAAGCTGTGGTGTTTTGGGGTTTTTATTAGTCTTTATAATGACCATGTGAGAAGCTCATATTATAGATCTGGGCGATCTTTATTTTGTTCTCTGAAGTAAGTTTGTACTCACTTTTTACATTAACCTCAAGAGAGAGAATGCACAGTCTGTACAGGATTTCTCAGAGTTTTTTTTTGTGATTGTGGCGGTCAAAAATGCTTGCTTTTGTTGTGGCTTTTTTCCAAATTTGCGGTGCAATTTGTGGCATTTTTTGGTGCTTTTTTCTGGAAAACTACTTGAATTGGCCAAATCTTTTCTTTTTTTTATTTAATTGTTTTGCACAGTCTTTCACAGTGATGTTTGCTGGTAAATGAGACCTTTCAGCTCTACTCATGTTCAGCGCGTGTGAATTGAAGAGGGCTTTGGCTGAATGCGTGTTGTGATGACGTCACATGGCCCGTTGTGATGACATCACATGATGCGTCTTGGCCCAAATCTGTGGAAAATCTGCAGTATTTCTGAAAAATGCAAGCTCCTCCAAATATTGCGGAGTTTTGCGATAATTTCTGCGATCACAAAATCATGAAATCCTGGAGGGACTGAATACAGGAGAGGCTGATGATGGAACAACTGTTTATAGCTGCTAGAATGTAAGAGATTTCAGGAACTAACTTGCCTTTGGACGTTCTGTAACATTAAATGTGACTATAAGCAGTTTTTTTTTTTTTTCCCAGAATTTGTGAGGTATTTTCAATTAACCAATTAAAAATTTTAATCAGCAGCAAATTGCTGTTGTATAAGTGGAACAACACTGTTGTAACCATGCTGTTATACAAAAAATAATACCTTTCACTTGTTTATGTTCGATCATTTGTTATTCCTTGCATATAGTATTTTTCATATATAAGCTCTACATTGAAAGGTAACAGGATTGCATATCATATTGGATGGAGCCCTATTTTGTTTCCCCTTCCTCTTGCCTCTCTTGCACACACACACACACACATACACACACACATATACAAACAAGTCATTCATGCTTACATCTGAATTCATTGCCATTTCATGCATTGACCTCCCTCATGAATATGCATGAGAAATGTACTCTTTAGATGTCTCATGTTGTAAATATCATCTCTGAAATTGCCCAGGCACAAGCAAACCAAATAAAATAATCAGCATATGTAAATAGAGAAGGAGCCTCATCCCAGACCTTGGAAAAATCTTTTTGAAGCGTGTTTTTTGCCTGAACTGGAGCAGGATGTTGGCTCCATGTGATGTGAAAAAGCGAGCTGCTGACTGACTGCTGTGTTTGTAACGGCACTTTGAAACCGGGTGAGGGTCTAATACTGAGCCTCACCCAGCAGATGTGGGCCAGTTTACTGAAATGTGTTTGAGATGTTAACTAGGGTGGGTGAGTAAAGGAAAGGAGGAAATTCATCAAGAAGCAGCTTGACTCATTCACATATTCACAAAATATGAATGCTACAAATGAATCCAGTTTGTATTCTGTCATCAGTTTGTTCTGTACTAAAAAAGAAATGTGCGTATGTTGTGTATGGAAATATAGTGGCCTCTAGAATTATCGGTGCCCTTCATGCAAATGAGTGAAGATTAATAGATGAAACGAATAACATGTCAAATAAGTGACATTTGGGGTTCAAACATACAGATAGATTTTTAGAAATGTTCAAAAACAAAAAGGATTTTTTTAATAAAGTGATTGAAAGAGAAAAAATATTTTTTATAAAGTGTAGGCTTGTTTTCTACAAAACACTGGTTTCAAAATGATTAATAATTCATAACACCTGCCCTGGAGAGAATAACAGCAATGCATCTCTTCTTGTGAACATTTTAAAGGGGTCATATCATGATTTTTAATGTTTTCCTTTTGTTTTGGTGTGTAATGTATCTGTTTGTGCATGTATTAGCTCTGCAAAGTCCCAAAGTTCATAGTCTTCCCCAAACACATTTATTTTATCTAACAGAGAGCACTGCTCCAGAGCTGCTCGAAACGCGTCGTTCGAAGTCCAGATTTACTTCTGTAATTTCTCTACGTCACAAAGTGCACTATCAGCATAATCCCACCCAAAGGCAGGCGCGAAGAAGGAATTCAGGTGTCATGTCGCGGAGACGCTGTGTGTTTCGGTGCAAAAGCAGAACCTCTTTGTTTAGCCTTCCGAAAACGGACTAAATCAGTGATTACTGTTTATTTATAACGCTGTTCCTGAGCAGTACAACCCGAACGTTTGCTTGTGCACAGCGCATTTTACGGAGGACAGCTTCCCGAACCTGGGAAAGTACAAGGCAGGCTACACACAATCGTATCTGAAAGGTAAGAGAGATATAAAATAAAAACTGACCACTGTGAAACGTTCTGCTCAAGTCGTGCTTGCAAACTTGCTTCCGCTTGATCCTCCGCATTTTCTGAATCTGACTCGGGCTCAAATTGATATGGTAAAACCGATGACATGTTGCTTAGGATCATAGAATTGCTTTAGCTTTGGAGGCTAATGCTAACCCTAGGGGTGTTACATTTCTGACACACTCGTGAGGCTTTCGGCCAATCACAACGCGACGGGTCAGCTGGCCAATCAGAGCACTCTGGGCTTTTTGGAAGGAGGGAGTTTGGAGAAATCGGAGCGTTTCAGGCAGCCTGGGAATAGAGGCACTTCAATAATGTACATTATTTGACAAATAATGCGTTTTTTGAACATTAAAGCATGTTAACCTATTTTATTACACCCTATAAACAAAACAATTAATATTTACACACATTTAAAAATCATGATATGACCCCTTTAAGCTCCTATATTTTCTTAGGTTGATGGACTTCAGACAATAGGTTTTCAGTAGGGTTCAAATTTGGAGACTGAACTGGTCATTGAACCTCCTGGCAGAGGCAACCAGGTTTTGGGCTGAAATTTCCACAAGCAGTATGTATGTCGCAATATGCACAAGAGCCCATGAACCACCAGCCACAAAACAGCCCCAAAGCATCATTGATCCACCTTCATATTTTACACTGGCTGTCAGGTCCTTTTCCTTGTATGCAGGCCCTTTTTGTCACCAAACAACCTGTTGCTGAACTTTTTGGCATGACCAGAAAGTTTGATTTTGGTTGCATCTCACGCACAACACAACAACAGTACTTGGTAACGTCAAGGCGCTGCTTTTTCTGAGGTGCTCTCAGGAAGAGCTTAGTTCTCGCAACACTTCCAAAAAGTTTGTTGTTATGAAAGTGGCATTTAATAGTTGACTTTGAAACTTGACAACCACAAGAGTTAACTAAACTGTGCAATAATAAATTATTGATCTTTGGACTCTTTTTTTCCCCCCTCCTTCACCATCCTCCATACTGTGTTGGCAGACAGTGTGCCAGGGTCATATTCCTGGCAAATTAGATATGAAACTTTTGGCCTAAACTGTTTTTAATGATGTTTTAACTGCTTATCTGTGCAGGTCAACAACCATCTCATTTGTGTTGAAAGTTCATTGTTTTTTTTGTTTTTTTGTTTTTTTTTTGCATAAGAATGGATGACAAATGGATTTTACATGTGTGCAACCTCATATTTGTACCTCAGGTACAAACAGCAAACAGCAGAGTTCCTGGAGACTGAGAATAAAATAAAAATACTACAAAATGTTTTTTTTTTCTGAGAACACAGATGAAAAGTAAAAAATTTAATAAAAATGATTTTTGCTCATTTTTATGAAGGGTGCCAGTAAAACTGGAGGACACTGTACATTTACAGTATAAACCAATCAAACTCGAACAAAGTGTATATATACTGTACAATAGATGATGTATGCCAAAGTGAACTGATTGAAATGGGTTTTTTTTCTATGTCTCCTCAGTCTCATCGCTTCCAGAAGGTACTACTTTGAGATTCTGCACAAGCAAGATGACAAGGGCTCCGATCATGTGGAGGTTGGGGTGAGTCACAGTGTCTGAACTACATTGTGTCACAGAGCAACCCTTATTTGTGGCAACCCCTCAAGTCTCAGAGTAATCCTGAAGACGGTTTATGGAGGAGCACTGTTGAATGAAAGACAGTATAGAGCTTCTGGGTCTATTGTGAGATTTTAGTAACTTATCTTCTGGAGAATTTTGTCCATCAGCTCTCATCTCACCCTTGTAAGTAATGCCATGAGTTCACTTACAAGTGACACATTTATATATTCATGTGAAAAAATAAGTACACCCCATGGAAATTGTTGGCTTTTTTGACATATTTGGACAAGCAAACATTTGATCATCTTTGAAACAGCGCCTATTAATGAAGTTGATATACTTGAACAAAACCACAAGGAAAATTCTCTTTTTCAATCATTTATTCAACAGAAATATCAATAGATGTGATATTCTTTTGTGGAAATAGTAAGTATACCCTTGGCCTCAGAAGCTGGTATTGCCCCTTTTAGCAGAAATAATTTCTTGTAGGCGTTTTGCATAATTGTCCACCAGGCTTGCTGGAATTTTTGATCACACTTGCATGCAATATTCTTTCAGTTGCAAGATATTTGAGGGTTTTCTTGCATGTACTGCCCGTTTCAAATCCCTCCACAACATTTAAATGGGATTCAAATCCAGGCTTTGACAAGGCCATTCCATAACCTCCCGTTTCTTTTGAGCCATTCCTTGATGGACTTGCTATTGTGCTTAGGATGATTATCCTGTTGAAAAGTTAACTTTTGGTTCAACTTCAACTTTTGGACAGATGTCCTCACATTATCTTCAAGCACGCTTTGATATGATGCAGAATTCATAGGTGACTCAATGAATGCAAGCTGTCCAGTCCCTGAGGCAGCGAAGCAACCCCAAACCATTACATTTCCACCAGCATCACAGTTGGTATGAGGTGCTTCTCCTGAAAAGCTGCCTTTGGTCTGTACCAAACGTGTCTGCTGTTACTGTTGCCAAACAACTCTATTTTTGATTCGTCTGTCCAGAGCACATTATTCCAAAAGGCCTGGTCTTTGCCTATATGCTCATTGGCAAACTGTAGTCTTGCAAAGGATTTTTCCTGGCACACCTAACATGCAGGTCAAATTTGTGCAATCTCTTTCCGATTGTAGATGCATGTACTTTGACACCAACAGTTGCAAGACTTACTAGCAAATCCTGTGATGAAATTTTGGGGTTCTTGGAGATTTCTTTTTGCATCAGACAATGCTCTTGGGCTGAATTTGCTGGGACGGCCAGTCCTGGACAAACTGGCAGCCGTTTGAAATCTGCGCCGTTTGTAGATTATTTTGCTTACAGTGGAATGATGTATCCCTTGCCAGACTCATAGGCATCCGCAACATTTTTTCTGAAGGCTTTATAGAACTCTTTAGATCGTGGCATGATGACACCACACACCTCAATAAAAAAGGGAACACCAGACACTAGATCTGAGATGTTTAAATAAGACAGGTTCCACCTGCACTCCCTAAGCAGGTTCTAATAGGTTCTGGGACTCAATCTTGAACACCTGATTCTAATTTTATGGATTTGAAGGTGTGATAAATGTTTTTGTTGGTTTAAATTTTTTAAATTACTACAAAATGTCAATTTTATGTGTCATTTGATAGAGTGTATCAACTGTATTAATAGGCACTGTTTCAAAGAGGATCAAATGTTGCTTGTCCAAAAAAAAAAATATTCCGTGGGGTGTACTTATTTTTTACATGATTTTTTTTTATATATATATATATATATATATATATATATATATATATATATATATATATATATATAAAACACTGCACTTTTGTCTTTATTGCTGGATAATGTAGATACAGGTGTTAGTTTGTGAGAATAAAGTCAGTGCAGTTTCACTTTCTAGACCCAAAATGTTGAGATGTAGAGACTGCACAGCAGGATGATTGAAGCAATTTCAAGGTCGATATTTCCAGAAGTGCCACATTCATTCTTAAGACCTTCACTTTCACAGTTATGATCCTCACAACCGCTATTCTCCCAGATCTGTATCTAACATCCAGGAATCAAATTTCCAGTTGTTTCCATCTATGTGAAACGAGAAGTGGAAATGAGCCGATCGGCATTAGCAAGCAGTGGCACTTGCCGACTGGCGCCTCTGAGAAAATATTAATGAAACCGTGAAACCTGAGTAACAAATCACAGAGTGTGTGACCTGTGTGAGTTCCCGTTCCCTGCTGCATCAGGATTTAGATCCACTCGCCAAGCAGATTTACTGTGAGTCTATTCACAGTCGTGCTCGTGCATGTAGGTGATAAAGCAGAAAGATTCAGGGGTTCGTTTACAACAAGAAAAAAGACGGCACATAATAATGCCAAATGCCTGGGCTGCTCCAACGTGATGAATCTGAGCAGCCGTGCCCTTTCAGAGACAGAGGGAGATTCTGCAACATTGTCCTCCAATTGATTTTTTTCCCCCTGTGTAGGAAATGGAAAATGGAGTGAAGACCAAGTGGATTTGGACAAGTAAATGGAAATAGAAAATCACTCCATTTATCCTTTGCGTGCATGAATTGTGGAGAATCACTTTGGTAGAAAGGATGGGGCGAAATGTATGAATAAGGGGAGACATGCTTTGGGTCTGTGGATATTACTGTGAAAATGAGTGCAGCTCTATAGCAAACGAGACAGCGCCATATCGTACGTTTGCACCAGGAGTAAAAGTGTCTGACACCATATTTATACCTGCTCATTTCACACATCTTGTGTCTGGACTTTTCGCTGATAATATTGTAACCACATGCATTTACACTCAGTCAAATGTGTCTCAGTGGAACCAGACTGTACAGTTGAGGCTAAAAGTTTACTTACTACTTGACTCGATTTTTCATAACTCCACATGTTCATATTAACATACAGTACCTCTTAAGTTAGTTAGGAATTTTTGCCCATTCCTCCTGACATAATTGGTGTAACTCAGTCAGATTTGTGGGCCTCCTTGCTTGTTTTTTACATGTTTACTCCACAAACTTTCGATGGGATTCAGGTCAAGGCTTTATGATGACCCCTCCAATACTTTCACTTTATCTATTGAAAAGGTGATTACATTGTTAATTAAGTATATGATAGTTAATTATCAGCCAAAATGTCATTAATATGATCATGGATTAGAATTGTTACAGGGAACAAAAACGAAAAGCAAAAAAGAACAAAACTTTTCATTGAACATAATCAAAAACATGAACAAAATCACTATAAGCTGTTCCAGAGTGAAAACTTTATTTTAAGAGGTGCTTAACCGGTTCATAACATTATTTTTCCACTCCAGAGTGATTTCAAGAACGTATAGGCTAAACTGGAACATTTTCCCAATAGGCCTAAATTCCTGTCCAGAGTGAATCACTTCCTGCTTGCCTGGCTACAGGAAGATATGATGTTTGACAGCCACTATAGCCTGCTTTTCAAATATGGGGAAAGGGAAAGAAAATCTGTGTAGAAAGTACTTTACCTATGATTCTGTAAGAAAGAACTTACAGTACAAAGTTGAAAGATGAGCTGAAAATGTTGAAAATATACACTTACAGAACACTTTATTGGGAACACCTGTACACCTACTCATTCATGCAATTATCTAACCAGCCAATTGTGTGGCAGCAGTGCAATGCATAAAATCATTCGGATACAGGCCAGCAGTTTCGGGTAATGTTCACACCAACCATCCGAATGGGGGGAAAATGTCATTTCAGTGATTTTGACTGTGGCACGGTTGTTGGTGCCAGATAGGCTGGTTCGAGTATTTCTATAACTGCTGATCTCCTTGGATTTTCACACACAACTGTCTCTTGAGTTTACTCAGAATGGTGCAACAAAGAAAAAACATTCAGTGAGAGGCAGTTATGCGGACGGAAATGCCTTGTTGATGAGAGAGGTCAATGGAGAATGGCCAGACTGGGTCGAGCTGACAGAAAGACTGCAGTAGCTTAGATAACCACTCAATTGGTGTGAGAACAAAAGCATCTCAGAATACATCAAGCCTTGAGGCAGATGGGCTACAACAGCAAAAGACCATGTCTGGTTTCACTTCTGTCAGCACAGGTTCACCAAAACTGGACAGCTGAAGACTGGAAAATGTAGCCTGGTCTGATGAATCTAAATACCAATCAATCATCACTTGAACGCCACAGCCTATTTCAGCATTCTTGCTGACCACGAGGATCCCTTCATGGATACAATTTACCCTTTAATGGCTACTTCCAGCATGATAATGCACCATGTCACAAACCAAAAGTCACCTCAAACTGGTTTCATGAACAAAACAAGGAGTTAAGTGTTCTTCAGTGGCCTTCCCAGTCACCGGATCTGAATCCAATAGAACACCTTTGGGATGTGGTAGAACAGGAGATTCACAGCATGAAAGTACACCTGAAAAATCTGCAGGAACTGCATGATACAATTATGTCAACATGGACCAGAACCTCAAAGGAATGTTTCCAACATCTTGTGGAATCCAGGTCATGAAGAATTGAGTCTGTTTTGAGAGCAAAGGGAGGCCTTAGCCAGTATTAGTATCATGTTCGTAATAAAGTGCGCAGTGAGTATACAGTACTGTGCAACAGTTTTAGGCACATGCAAAGATGCTGTAGAGAAAAGATGCCTTCGAAATAATGAAATTAAATGTTTCTACATTTTTTAAAAAATACCATAAAGAGCAGTAAACAGTAGTAAATTAAACAAAATCAATATTTGGTGTGACAAAAAAATTTGTGCAGTTTTATAAGGAAAGTAGCTGGTAAGTTTTATTGAGCATCTTGCAGAACCAGCCACAGTTCTTCTGGAGACTTTGACTTTCGCACTTGCTTCTTATTTTTGCAGCAAAACCCAGCAGCCTTCATTGTGTTTTTTGTCTGAAAAGTGTCTCTTACGTAATATGCTGCTTTCTTTAATGACATACAAACATTTTTCTGTAACATTTAATTTTGTGCTAGAAAACTAATGTTTGGGAATCTAAAATGTTTTTTGTACTGACTTGATAATGTAGAAGTCATAAAATAAAAAATCTATAACAAAGTTTGTACAAAAAAAATAGGGTGCCTAAAACTTTTGCACAGTACTGTATGTTTCTGTTTAAATGCAGTTTTTGGTTTTGTTTATACCCTAGGCTTCCTATAAGCAGAGTAAGCTATCATATGTAAACCATGTTATTAATCATTCTTTTATTTCATTTTAACCAGTTTTTAACTAATGCGGGGTGTGTGGATCACTGAAGTGGGAACGTAAAAATAACCAAAATGGAAAATGAATGGTTTCAAAAATGCATCTCAGACTTCATGTAATAGTTTGAGTGATAGGACATAAGTGGACGTGTTTCTAGTTGCATTTTATGTGGATAATCCCTATTCAGATCAAGATCTGCTGCTAAACATCCAGGTGTAAATGGGTTCGGAGTGTCTGTTTCCACCTGTTCCCTTCTTTCTTGTCTCCATCTTTTTTTCTTAGTTTCTTCGCCCCAATTTTATCTCCTCTCTCATTGCCTCAGTTCTTTTGTCTTAGCTGATGACTTCATTATTAAGGAGGAGAAACAGCAGGCACCCCTTCACAGCCACTCCTTGTCTCTCACACAACACTGAATTCACATAGTCTACATCTGGGTGTTTATTAATGTGTGTTTGTGTCTACTCTGTTTACTCATTTATTCATCCATCTGTTTATTTGCTAATTAGCCTCAGTTGGCGTTGGGAGGTAAGCTCATCGGACACGTTGCTGCTTGCAGAGATTTGTGGGCAGTGCTTGAGAAAATCATCAGCATTGTGAGGGAAATCACATTAGAAGCCAAAAATAACAGCCATAGTGCTTCTTAACAAGCCCGACAGCAAGGCCAGAGTCCGCAGCACATGGGCAGAAATAGAGAGCAACAGTGATAGCGATACACTAAAATAACTCAAATAATACAGAATTCTATGCATGTAATTGCAAACATGAATACTAAAGCCAGGTAATATTGGCCATTTCTGCTACCCAACAAATGAGTAAACTCCAAAAATAACATCTAAATGCCATTTCATTACACTTCTCCAGCTCCGTTTTAATATCGGGAGAATAATTCTACACCTCTTTGTGTGCTTTTCCCTCTCCTCGCTAGAGAAGGTCTCCCATGGCAACACATCACTGTTTGGTGTGCTCTGATTGGTGGGTCTGAAGTCAAGAGCCGAGACAAAACACATACTCAGCGTCGGGAGTGTGCGAGTGAACAGGACTCAAAGAGACACGTCATGCTGGAGCTGAAGAGGAACACAACTAGTTTAGGTTCACTTCAGCTAAATACTGCTCTCTCAGGCTGAATTGGTACTAGAAAGTGAACGCCAGCCACCTGTGGAATTGAAAAAGATTGTATTAATATCATATTTCATCGCTTTGAGCCACTATTCTGCAAAGATTTGGACTTCATTGGACTTCATCATTAAGTATCGTTGAATATTTGAGAATTTATTCGGTACAAAACCAGCTTCAGCTCCTGTTTGAAATGAATTATTGAAAGGTGTAATTGATTTTCTGTGGCATTAAAAAGGTTTGCGACTGATAGTGACAAAGCGTGCAGATGATTTTGCAACATTGGAGGCAACAAAAAGCAGAATGCTGTTTGAAGAGCGCATTGCCTCGTGATTTGCCCTTGACAGAGAGAAGACGCGTCTTTGGGGAGGTCACCCTATCACATTGTCACAAATCCACCTGGTCAGATAGAAAAATGATGAAATACAGCAGATGGCCATTGCCACCATGTACCTCTTTTGGTAGATTTTATTCTTTTACTCTTGATATTGATTTTCTGAGAAAGGTTTTAGGCCAATAACTCAACGCTGTATATCTCTTACAGATCAACTGTTGGCATAGATTCAGAGAACAACAAATATAATGGGTTTCATCAAAGCACTCCACTAATGTGTAAAGTTGTTTAACATAACTATAGAAGAAATGCACATTTGTGTGAGAGAGTCAGTGTGACAGAACCTTCAGCACAGGGGCTCCTCGTTACATCTTAAGGATTATACACACTTCATAGTTGTGCGATTCTGCTGTTTTTAACATATATGACTTCATTCATAGGCTAATTAGCAAGCTTATTAGGAACTGATTTAGGTGTGATAGAACACTAAAAAGTGCAGCACTTAGGGTTCCAGTGACTGAAATTTAATACCATTGCTGTAGCAGGCTTGTGCGAGCGTCTCTGCAATAATGAAGACCTTTACGCTATTAAGACTATAGTAAGACCAAAGTAGACCAAATACAAAATCTTACAAAATACAGTATATATAACATCAGAACGGGGGAAAATGTAAAGTTGTTGGTGCCAGACAGGCTAGATTGAGTATTTTAGAAACTGCTGATCTCCTGGGGCTTTGTCACACAACAGTCTCTAGAGTTTATGCAGAATGGTGGTGGGGGGTGGGGTGGGGGGGCATCTAGAACCATTCCAGAACCATTCCTTGGCAGTTTTATTTCATGGAACGATCACTTGTCAGTCAGTCGCAGTGTATGGGATTAACTAGGTGGAATTTATGAATTATAGCTATCTTACCTGGTCCAGCATTCTAAAGCGGCTTGTATTGATGGCATTTTTCTTAATCTTGAAGCAAAGATCTGGTACAGAGATTACTTACTAATCTTGATTACTTAACAAACTGATTTTGTTAGTTTCCACTGAGGTTGACAGATAACCTTGCCATGAAATAAAACTGTCTAGTGACAGGTCTGCAGGAAGATTTTGTGGTAGCTCAAATACCCAATCTTTACAACTGTGCTGATCAGACAAGCTGAGCCTTGAGGCGGATGGGCTACAACAGCATAAGACCACATTGGGTTCCACGCCTGTCAGCCAAGAACAGGAATTCGGAGGCTACAGTGGGCACAGGCTCACCAGACAGTTGAAGAGTGGAAAAAGACCAGATGATGGAAAATTGCTGATCCCTCAATGGTTTTTGTTTTTCGCACCATTCTGTGTAAACTCTAGAGACTGTTGTGCATGAACATCCCAGAAGATCAGTTTCCGAAATACTCAAACCAGCCCAACAACCATGCCACGATCAGAGTCACAGAGTCACAGATCACATTTTTCCCCATTCTGATCTTTGGTGTGAACATTAACTGAAGCTCTTGACCTGTATCTGCATATTATGCATTGCTCTGTTGCCACATGATTAGTTTATTGGATAATTGAATGTAACAAAAATATTTATGTTAGGATATTAATAGTGGAACAATCAAAATTTAAATTTTAAATATGTTACAAATGTGTATTATTTAACTTTCCTCTACAGACTTCATCAAATTTCCTGCTGGAGTCTCTGGCATTTTTTCCCCCTTTTATCTCCCTAGGTTATGTATTTTATTCCTGAATACTTTTTTCAGTGTTGGAATTGGTATTTCTAAACACTTTTATACCATTTTATACCCTTCTCTGGTTCTGTTAAAGGTCACTGCCTTCTGTTTAAAAGTTTTTGTGATAGCTTTTTTGGATTCCATTGACTTTTAAATTCTCAAAGCTGCTTGAGCGTTTGAGACTGTTTCAACTTTTTATGCCTTAAGTAAGACAATATGTGTTGACTATTTTAAGTCATTAGATACCTTAGTGAGCCAGATAAGTTTATTAATGCTTTGGACATAATCTATAAAGTATAGAGTCATTTGTCTTTTTTTTTTTTTTTTTCATTGATTTCCTTGGCAGTTTTATTTCATGGAACGATCACTTGTCAGTCAGTCGCAGTGTATGGGATTAACTAGGTGGAATTTATGAATTATAGCTGTCTTACCTGGTCCAGCATTCTAAAGCGGCTTGTATTGATGGCATTTTTCTTAATCTTGAAGCAAAGATCTGGTACAGAGATTACTTACTAATCTTGATTACTTAACAAACTGATTTTGTTAGTTTCCACTGAGGTTGACAGATAACCTTGCCATGAAATAAAACTGTCTTGTTGGTTATTTGTGTAAGGAATAAGACACCTGGGGGCATGCTGTTATAGGAAAATAATCACCATTGGGGTTGTATGATAAAGCCTGATGAGCAGCAGAGTTATTGTTACCAGAGACTCTAACTATAAATATTACAGAAAGTGTTTCCTTACAGAAAGCTTCACCAATGATTATACAGTTTTCTTTGTTAAATAACAGGTTTAATATTACTCTTAGATTATGTGGCGTGTCCGCCATTAAAGCTGCCTGTGAATGAGCTGTTTCAATAGAAACTATAATGTATTAGAATTAGTGCATTAATGTAGACCTGTGATTTCAATTATAGCTAGCACTATTGTCAGAACTGCTGTATATAGATATTGAATCGACACCTTCTGAGCAATCATATTAGAGAATTCAACACCGCAGTGGTATAAAGAAGATTTTATATATATATATATATATATATATATATATATATATATATATATATATATATATATATATATATATATATATATATATATATATATAGTCTCCTTTGCTCTTCTACAAAAGACATCTTAAGAAGGTAAATAAAACAAGTTAAGTAACATAAATGCTTTTTGCTTTATAGTATTGAAAATTACATTTCTGCAACTATATATTTTAGATTACAGATTATTTGAATAAAGCTTATAACAAACCCAGGGTTTAGTCCCAGGCTCAAATAGCTCCTCAGCCTTCTTATGAGCAAGCAGCTCACGGTGCCTGATGTCTCGCGGCTCTAGAGAGGCAGCAGTGATTGATGGTGTTGATAGTGTGTACTGAAGTGCCCTGCATGTACAGTGGTTTCCCAGCTCACAGCAGCTCTGTCTCCGTCCTGCATCCTGCAGTCTGCCTTCAGGTTCACCTTCAGCTGTGTCCCTGTTAGAAAACATTCAACATTCGCAATAAACTCAGGAACAAATTGTGAGGAGATGGAATTGTGTAGTCTAACAGAATATGGTTCATGTTCGTGTATAATGCTTAGGCTTGTACCTGTGTGTGTGTGTGTATGTGTGTGTGTGTGTGTGTTTCATCTCAATTCTGAGTGTGGAAAATGCCTTGTCACCTCTCATTAGTGGAAGGATAACAAGAAGCGACGTGGTAATTTCTGAATGTCTTTAAAAGACTTGTAGCCTGTCAGTTGTGGGGTTGCCACATATCTCTGTGTGTGTGTGTGTGTCCTCACTATGAGATGTTGTGTGTCTGTGTGTCTGACACACATATGAAGGGTGACCTTGCATGCTGAGAGTGAGATGAAGGATAATGTGGATATCTTGTCCTGTTGGTATCCAGACTCATCTTTTCATCTGGAAATATCCTTTTCTGAAGTTTTTAATTCTCTCTCTCTCTCTCTCTGCACGTCTCTCTTCTCTACACTCCAGTGGCGACCTTTCCTGCCAGGCCTAAAATATGAGGTCATTGATTCTGCATACATCTCCCTGTACACAGGTAAGCTCCTCTGGGTATACACACACACACACACACACACACACACACACACACACACACACACAAAATGTACAAGCACTTCAGACCTCAAACCACTTGATCAGCTGTCACACCATCTCCATCACATGACTCCATGCGACTCCTCACTGGTCGTGACTTTCAGTTCTGTGTTAGCTGTTAAGTGCTCAGTGAACTGGCACTGCATGTTCTCAGGATGGTGATAGATGCGATTTCTCAAATATAACAGGATTCCCCTCTTAGGCAGGGTTTGATTTGACAGGAGATGCCATCAGTGGTTAGAGACTTAGAAGGTGGCAGAGTCATAATTCTGTCATTAATGTTAACAGTGTGGGAAGAGTAGCACTCAGTTTATATGTTATTATACCACAGCAGTGCAGTTGAATTCTCTAATTGTTCAGTAGAGCAGGCTGTAATTAAAATCGCAGGTTTATATTAATGTGCTTGTTTAAATATGTTATTGTTTCTATAGTAACAGTTCAAACAAAAATGTATCATCATTGATATGTTGAGCTTTTCTCTAATGAGAAAATATGGAAGGAACCTCCAGTGTCAGCACTTCATAAGAGTAAGAGAAATTTTCCTCCATGGGAAAGGCATCATGACAGAGGACTTCACTCTTTCTGGTTTCTTGCTTATTATTGCTGTTGAATAAGTAAGGGATAATCCACGGCTAGATGTACATGATTTTATTGCATAACCTGGTGAGCATGGTTGCCTCCACGGATTGAATTAAAATGGTGTAATGCACACCTAGCCATGGATTATCCCGTTTATACCATGGTCACTTGCCAGCATTGAAAATTTAAAGTTGTCTTTGATGTTTGGAGTGCAAAATTGGACTGAAACGATAAAAATAATGGTTAATTTCCGTTAGTTATTTTACATATAGGTCGTTAGAGCTAGAATTGAAGTGAAGTGACATTAGGAGTTACGAACCCGGAGCAGTGGGCAGCCATTTTTGCTGCGGTGCCCAGGGAGCAGTTGAGGGTTAAGGGCCTTGCTCAAGAGCCCAACAGTGGCAGCTTGGCGGTGCTGGGATTTGAACTCACGACCTTCCGATCGGTAGCCCAACTTCTTAACCACTGAGGTACCACTGCCCCCGAATTCTGCCCTCTCTAAATCATACACAGAGATAAAGTAGTGCAATAAGATTACATTTATTTGAATGAATTATAATAAATAGTTATGAGAGAGAGAGAGAGAGAGAGACTGTGCGAGCGTGAATTATCTGCATCTGTGCTGCATCTCTACTAATAATGAAGCTGTGAGCTGAACTACTCTATGTAACTGTAACTATGTTACTATGGTTACAATTGTTTATAGGCAGCGCATTAATTTAGAATGGTGATTAAACTGACCGGAACTACCTGTGCATTCAACGGTTTGAACGCATACTTTCCAGCCAATCAGAATCAAGTATTCAGACAGACCATTGTGTAAGAGGAATAATACGCTTGACATGATGATATGGGACATGATGTTATAGGAAAATAATGAATTTCTGTGAGGAAACAATAACTCGTCTTTGCATCAAGCCAGATCACCCCACCCCACTGTTGATTATATTCCTATTATTATAGTTATTATCTTTACTATTATTGCATAATTATAAATGAAAATAAAAAAAAAGTGGTAATGTAATAAAGGCCATTTGACATTTTGTAAGTTCTTGACCTAACAGCCTTCACTTCACCGAATAGGCCTGTAGGTGGCACTTGGATGTCATTTAAGCAATTATGATTGTTTCATCAAATGGTAAATAAATATAAGATGCAGTACGTAAGTAAGAGTAAATTAAACACGACTTACCATTAATGCGACTTACAAATATGCAAATTCGTCTGTCCGTTCGGACGGGAAAGAACAATATCTCGTCGTGTTTTTTTTTTTTTTTTCTTTTAACCATTTCACCTTTGTTTAAAAAAAATGGAAACAGACTGACCGATTTATGAATTAGACCGGGAAATTACTGTTCTGCTCCACATTGTCCAGTGAAATTTGAGCTTGTTGTGCCACAGTTTGGTGTATACATGACAAACGGGCATCGATTATGAATTATGTAATATTTTAAAATATGTAATATGTAGAGTTTTAAGTGAATTGACACACTAGCTTTCGTGATTCCTTTTTTTTCCCTGTCGTTGAGCCATAGCCAATCACTGAAAGAGCCATATATGGCTTCCGACCCCTGATCTATGGTTTCCTCTGACTTCTCAAAAACATTGCAGTTGGTGGATTGACTATGATAATTTTCCCCTAGATATTTCTGTGTGTGTGTGTGCATGCTGTCTTGTGATGGACTGGCATCCCATTCGGGGTGTATTCCCGCCTGCACCCAGTGTTCCTGGGATTGGCTCCAGATTCATTGTTATGAGGATAAAGCATTTATTGAAAGTGAGTGAGTGTATCGGGAGGTTTTCATGCCAATCCTATCTGTAAATGCAAACTCCATTTCCCAGAATCCTCCACTACAAGTCTATCTGATCCATCACATAACCCACAGCCTTGCTCTCATTTCCTGGACTTCTAATCACACACACTTGTTTTAAATCGTCAGTTTACTACATATGCACCCCTCAAACCTCTGCAAAGTATTGCTCCTAGTTCATCACTAGCCAGTGTTAGCAAGCCTTTATTTTAGTGTGCGCATTATTCGTTTTTTGACCTTGACGGATTCAGTTGTTGAGTTTGCTCTATCTAGTCTACTACATTTGTTGATCACCTGAACCCTGGCACGGTTTTGACTTTGACTTTGTCTCTCTCTGTCCTTTTGTATTTGTCTGCTTTGCCAATAAACCTGCATTTGCATCCATTCATGACAAGGTTTCAATCTTCAAAAAATGGTCAAATAAAAGACAAACTGTAGCTACTACAAAGAGAAAAGAGAAAGAAATAAGTGTGACCAGTAACAGAGTTAATGCGGCAGCAATTTTGACTTTTTAATATTTGAGGATTGCCTTTATATTTAATGATGCTGATTATCTTACATTTGTAGGCTAGATTTTTAGAGCTTTTTCAGACATTATTAGTTTTCCATGGGTGGTTGGGACAATTCTGTCTTTTAGAGGTGCTGCTCCTATCCCAAAATTCTATCCTCAATTGCGGTCTGATGATTTTAGTGTTGTCTGTATAGAGATCTCTGGTTTTACAAACAGATGTGGTAGTGGAAAATGGTTTTGACAGCTGCCGCTGCACACAGTGTTTATTCGTGTGTGTGTCTGAACAATGTTTAATTACTTCTAGCAATCACGAAATAATAGTGTCAGACAGAAGAGCCTTTCTTTTCATCGCTTCATCTCCATACTGTCTTCACTGGGGACTCATTAGAAGAAAAAATAAAGTTAATCATAAGAAAGCATCCTACAAGCTGACTAAATCACATTTTTATATCTATTGAGAACCAAAAAGCTCAGTTTCTAGATGACTTACATTCATGACATTTTAGATGTTCATTCTTATTCTTATTTCGAAGAATATTACAGAGGAACCTTTCAGAATGTTCACAGTTGTTGAATTCCTGTTAGCTTGTATAATGAAAACGTTTTATAACAGCAAATGGGATTTTCTTGAATAAACATTGAAGAAGTGATATTCCAACAAACTGTTCTGTAACAGTCTGGAGAGTTTATTCAGAGTAAAATAAACATTGAAATTACTAGATTTTTGTTTTTGTAGGCAAATTTAGTTAAGCCTTACACTTCAAATACAAGATTAATTCTTGTAGAAATATTAGAAATTAACTGGCAGAGATTGAGTGTTGTATTGTTGTAGAAAAATAACCCGTAGTGTCTCTGCTTAAACATGTAATTAAAGTTCCTCAAGTGAATTATCATCAGGCACTTAAACAGGCATCATTTTTTCATACACATATCTCGTCAAACTGCGTGTCTTAAGTGTCATTCGTGTTGTCGCCATGGGAATGAAACTCATGCTGTGTATGAAATTGTTTCTTTTCTCGCGTTCCTGTGTAAATTTTCTTTTGGCCATTACCCTGGGAAGCTTGATGGACTTGCACTAGTCTCTAAATATTGTGAGAATCTTAAATCATCCGAGTCATTCATTTTTCAGTTTGCCTTGTGTTTATGCCTCAATTTCCACAGTGGTTTGATGGAGGTGGGAGAAAGGGATTGTGGGACATAGGTTGCCTAGCAACCACAGCCAGCAGAAGCCCAAGTTTTCCATTGCTTAACCATTTCCTCTCCAGAGGCACACAGCAGCTTTTGAAATTTATCAAACAAATACGATTTTCTTGCCAGAGCAAGGGAAGCTTAGGAACTCCTTTGTCTGCCCGATCGTCCGCCTCACTCATCATTTTATTATCCATAAGCCTTTATGTCCATTTCTCATCCATTCTGTTCCGGATGCTTTATGGTCCCTTAACGTGAATTAAAATATGGCTGTGATCATCGGTTCAAGCTATTCAGTGACCCTGAATCCCCCCAGATAGGAATAGGAGACTCTCTCATTATGCTAAATGATGCTTTTAATCAAATCACTGTAGCCAGGATCTGCTGCTGTTTCCCCATCCCACAATAGCTATAATGGCTAACATGATTCCTCCGTGATGCATGGCCTGTCAATGCACAATTTTAGCCTCTATTTATACAAATGAGTGTCTGATGTGCTTAGGAGAGAGGCCGTTAACTACACAAATGACAATGACACGATGACTACACAAATCAAACATCATTCAGCTTGCACCACTGAGACAGATAGAGAACTTCATCCTTCCTGCTCAGTGAGAGCCTGTGTTGTTGTAGTTTCAGTGTTTTAATTAGTTTACATTTTTACAGGTGTTTCATCTAGTGTATATGTCTTAGCTGTAGTCTCCATTTTTAAATTTTATTTCTGGGGACAAATTGAAAGGTTTTTGTTTTTGGTGTATACATGCACTACATTAAGCTAGACCTCACATGAACATGTTCCACAGAAAGTGAAATGTTTTTGTTCATTTCTTTATCTTATTAAATTTATTTATTTATTTTTGAATATGTGGTCCTTGGCATGCTGCACGAAAATTGGGTCTTGAAAATATTCCATACCGCTTATTTCCTAATCTTGAAGTTATTGCCACAACCAGTTTTTGGTCTCCATTAATATTCTTAATACAAGATAAGTCAGTATAATAATATAGCTCCTTACTGTAGTGAACTAAATGTTAAATGATGGCCTAAAAAAGTATCGGGTTAAGAATGGGAGAAGAGTCGTACTAAGGGAACATAAGATTAATCTGATTATCACATTGCGAGAGTGCATCTTGTTCACCAGGATGATGTTATGCCTTTCATAGTATATGCTCATGGTTTAGGCTGGTGATGGAGCAGATGATCATTAAACACTTCACTTCCTAACATCCTGGTCAGGTTTGCGATGGATCTGGAGTTTATCCCAGAAATGCTGGGTGAGAGTTGGGATACACTCTAGATAGGACGCCAGTCCATCACAGGGCACCATGCACACACATTCACACCTAGGGGTAATATTGAATAGCCAATTCACCTGCCAACATGTTTTATGGGAGGTGGGAGGAAACCAAAGAACCTTGAGGAAACCCTTCCAGAAACCCTTGTATGGATGGGTAGAACATCCAAAACTCCATACAGACAGTAACCCGAGCTCAGGATCAAACGGGGATCCCTAAAGCCGTGAGGCAGCATCACTACCCACTGTTATTCCAATCCCTAGATCTGCTACCGTCTGAGCTGAACGAGAGGAGAGGATCCACCTCCTCAGTTGTACTGTTCGCATTTTGTAAATAATGCTGAAAAATGTAGTGTTCCCTTTGAATTCCCTGTGGATTAACTGATTTTGGCTTCCCTTTTAATTACATCCTCCAATTAGACAGCAAAGTGTCACAAACATAAATCAGTTGTCCTTAGAGAAATGGTATGGATGATGGATGTTTGGACGGATGAATGGATGAACGCATGGCTGGGCTGACGGATGCTTGTGATTAAAGCCCACACTCTTTCTGATTAAAACTTTGAAGAAAGCAGAGTTTGCTCAGCAATCAACAGGTAATCGATCACTCTTTCAGTCGTTAAGGCACAAATTATTAAATTAAATTGTGTACATGAGCCCTGGAAGCAAAGCACTCTGAAACTGAAATCTGACTAATCTGTCAGTTCCCACCAACATGAAGCGGAAGAAAACCCACAGTGATATAGGGTCGTACTCACGTGTATTGGTGATTCGTTCAAATGAAATGCATTTGAAATCCTCTCTCATCTCTCCCAAAGGACTACACTGTGGCTGGTTTTCTAATGCTGGTACTTCATGGAAAACTTAATCTATCCATTCATCGATAATGAACTAAAACAGCATGCACTATATCCCCCTTCCCCTCTGTCTCTGTGTGAAAGATGAGAGTGGTCTGAAGATGAACAGCGTGGATCACGTCCCTCAGACGCTGGCCAGCCACAGTCGACTCCCTGTGGAGACTCAGACCAGCAGGCAGCACGGCGCCGACATGCTGAAACCTGACCCTCGTGACACCTTCTTCAGGAGTGAGCCTTTATCTGACACTCTTTATCGCTTTTCCTGTTCGCTGTGTTAGTAGTGTACTGAACGGACCACATAAATGAGGTCTAACCTTTATCTCTTCTCTATTTCTGCCTCTCTGTCCCTGCAGCGCCGATGATTGACCCTTCTCGGCTGGAGAACGTGCTGCCACCTTGTCTGTACTCACCCACATATGTGGTTAAAGACTTCCCCATCGCACGCTACCAAGGCCTGCAGTTTGTGAGTTCCTCACATACACACGTACACATGTGGACACATATGGACTGATGAAAATTAGTGTATTAGAATGAAGAAATGTTTGTGTGTGTATGTGCAACGCAATGGGAATAATGCTGGAAACAAACAGATGTTGTATTGTGTTTCGATGCCGGTATCTGAGAAACAAAGGAGCCTTTTACGTGCACCTGTTGCAGTTTTCTCTCAGTGACTGCTGAAATGCCCGAGCAGATATTAGGCAGTGCTGCCCCTATCTGGTCAATACACAGCAGTGCAGATGTGATGAATTGATGATTGGGGAATATAAGCATAAAAATTGCATAAAATCATTATTCTGTAGCATTTATATTCAGCGCTGTTGAATTCTCGAATCTGATTAGTCAGAAGGTACTGATTCTGACATTAGTGCTAGCTGTAATTCACATCAAAGGTTTATATTAATGTGCTTCTTCATTATGTTATTGTTTCTATAGTAACAGCTCATTCACATGTACTTGTATAGTATAATAATAAACAGACCAAATTCTTGTTATTTAGCAAAGAAAAAATATATAATTGTTGATATAGTGAAGTTTGCTGTAAGTAGACCTTTATTGAACGTTTATGGAAGGAGTCTCCAGTGTCAGTGCTCTGTTTTTTTGTCTTATTAACTTCAAGAGAGAGAAAAAAAAGGGAGGATGGTGGGGAAACGACTGTTTAAAGCTGCTATAACATAAGTTATAACAGAAACTAACTTGTCTCACTGACATTCCGCAACATTAAATGTAACTACAGTGGGGGGAAAAAGTATTTGATCCCCTGCTGATTTTGTACGTTTGCCCACTGACAAAGAAATTATCAGTCTATGATTTTAATGGTAGGTGTATTTTAACAGTGAGAGACAGAATAACAACAAAAAAATCCAGAAAAATGCATTTCAAAAAAGTTATAAATTGATTTGCATATTAATGAGGGAAATAAGTATTTGACCCCTTTGGCTTAGTACTTGGTGGCAAAACCCTTGTTGGCAATCACAGAGGTCAGAGGTTTCTTATAGTTGGCCACCAGGTTTGCACACATCTCAGGAGGGATTTTGTCCCACTCCTCTTTGCAGATCCTCTCCAAGTCATTAAGGTCATTTTCTCACCGAAGATTTGACAGTACATGGCCCCGTCCATTGTCCCTTTGATGTGGTGCAGTTGTCCTGTCCGCTTATCAGAAAAACACCCCCAAAGCATAGCATTCCCACCTCCATGTTTGACGGTGGGGATGATATTATGACTTGGGGTCATAGGCAGCATTCCTCCTCCTCCAAACACGGCGAGTTGAGTTAATGCCAAAGAGATCTGACCACACCTGACCACAACACTTTCACCCAGTTCTCCTCTGAATCATTCAGGCAAACTTCAGACGGACCTGTACATGTGCTTTCTTGAGCAGGGGGACCTTGTGGGTGCTGCAGGATTTCAGTCCTTCACGGCGTAGTGTGTTACCAATTGTTTTCTTGGTGACTATGGTCCCAGCTGCCTTGAGATCATTAACAAGATCCTCCTGTGTAGTTCTGGGCTGTTTCCTCACCGTTCTCATGATCATTGAAACTCCACGAGGTGAGATCTTGCATGGAGCCCCAGACCGAGGGAGACTGACAGTTTCCTCCATTTGCAAATAATCGCACCAACTGTTTTCACCTTCTCACCAAGCTGCTTGGCGATGGTCTTGTAGCCCATTCCAGCCTTGTGTAGGTCTACAATCTTGTCCCTGACATCCTTGGACAGCTCTTTGGTCTTGGCCATGGTGGAGAGTTTGGAATCTGATTGATTGCTTCTGTGGACAGGTGTCTTTTTACAGGTAACAAACTGAGATTAGGAGCACTCCCTTTAAGAGAGTGCTCCTAATCTCAGCTCATTACCTGTGTAAAAGACACCTGGGAGCCAGAAATCTTGCTGATTGATAGGGTATCAAATACTTATTTTCCTCATTAAAATGCAAATCAATTTATAACTTTTTTGAAATGCGTTTTTCTGGATTTTTTTTTGTTGTTATTCTGTCTCTCACTGTTAAAATACACCTACCATTAAAATTATAGACTAGTCATTTCTTTGTTAGTGGGCAAACGTACAAAATCAGCAGGGGATCAAATACTTTTTTCCCCCACTGTATGAGCATGTAAAAACATAATGCGTCGTTCATTAATAAATAAACAGTTGTAGTCTTTGGCAAATTCCTGCAGTATAAGAGGAATAAAGCTCTTCGAGGCATGCTGTTATAGGAAAAGAATCCATTTTGGATTATGGTTGCACCACACCACCCTTTTGTGTATTATTTTTCGATAACAGCACCCTCTTGTGTTTTATTCCTTACTTAGCATATTGATATAATCCAAAGCACTGATCAATATTATCAATCAATTCCTTTTTCCTTTATTTGGTAACACTTAAGGGCAGTGCTCATAAGGCTATATGACAAAAACATAAACCTGCATAAAATCCTTATACCTTATACAGCTGTTCATAAACATATAAAGTTAAATGCCAGATATCCAAAGCATGATTGTGCTGTGCTGTAAGACATTTTGTGCCTACATTCACATGTATAATTTGTTATATGTCAGTCAGCATCACATGCTCACTTCATTAAATGCAAAAGCAGTGAATGCATTTTAAATGATTTTTCATCCTTTTCATTTCCTTTGCTGAAGTTTTCTCTCATGCTGAAAAGATATGTATTTGGTAGAGGTTTTAAATGCATTGACTCTAGAAATTACTACAAACCTGCAGAAATCTATCACGGTTATTCACCGTAGTCTGATGAATATTTGGGTTTTTGTAACTGGACTATATTACAGTTTCTTTCTATTCTTCTATTATACATCAGCATCCTTAAAGGTGTTTTTCCCAGAAGAAATGTTTTTAGCTTTGTTCAGAAAAACAGCATTTTTCCTTTTAATAATGTGTTTGATTGTCTTCTTTCTGCAGGTGTATCTATCCTTCGTCTATCCCAATGATTTCACCCGGCTAACGCACATGGAACGAGAGAACAAGTGTTTCTACCGGGAGTCCCCCATTTATCTGGAGAAGTAAGATATGTAGCAGAGATTTAAATACATAATATTTCACATAATTTCAAATATTATTATATATTCAAATATATTTCATATAATTTCAAAATAATTCAGGAAGCCTGTTTTAAAAAAGAATAGCCGACAGAGTTGATACGTACTTCTTGACTATGCTTGAGTGTGCGTGAAACCAGAAAGCATTAAGCGTTGTAAGAGTTGTTGGAAATGTGCAGGTCATCAGTGTGCTGAGTAATGCTTACCTGTCTGAATTTAAACCTGTAATTTAATGGTTTCTTATTTTGGGATTTTTCAGGTTTGGCTTCTACAAATACATGAAAATGGATGAAGAGGAGGATGACAGGCCATTCTTCTTCCCCAACCCTGACGGTGTGTGTGTGTGTGTGTGTGTGTGTGTGTGTGTGTGTGTTTGTGTGTGTGTGTGTGCATCTTTTTATATCTTGGTGGATACCAAATATCCCCACAAGAATAGGTATATCTGGCAGTTTTGTTCTTGTGAGAACATTTGGTTGGTCCCCATGAGGAAAACTTCTTTTTTATTCATTTAAAAGAGCCAAAAGGTTTCCTTTTGGTTAATGAGGTTAAGGTTAGGGTTGGATTTAGGTGTAGGCATAACATTAATTAGCCACATTAATAACTGTTGAGGTTCCTCACTAGGATATTAAGACATACACACATGGCTGTGAGTGTGTGTGAACTTTATATTGTGCCTGTGTCAGCTCAGTGATCCAAAAACAAAATGAGCTTTATTAGAGCAGTGTTTACTCAAGGTGTTTCATTAGTTAGGGCATAGCATGCTGTTATAATGGCTTAGATCCAGGAGTCAAGTAGCAGAGATTGATTATATTTTCACACAGAGGAGAGCCAATTTGCCTGGAAGAACATTCAATGGTCCTTTATGGAAAACTGCCAGTTGAAAGGGCATTAACACACCTGTGAATCTGTGTGGTTTCACAATTCATAATGGTGCTTCTGTTGGTCTTACAGATTTTCTTGAAGAAGAGGAAGGTGTGGATCCTGAAGATGAAGAAGAGATCGTTGGCACTCCACCCTCGAAGAGGGTCACGCGCCCCAGCCAGACGAGTCACACCTCAAGCCCTTCTCATAAATCAGGGTCTGTGGCAACCAGGAAGGAAGAAGGCATGCAGCTAAAAAAGACAGTACTGAGAGAACAGAGACACTACTTCCACAAGGACGAGACACTGGATAGGGATTGGAAGAAAGGGGCAGGGACAGAGGATCCTGACAGACAGCCTGAGATGGCTGAGACTGAGGACACCCAGAATGATAATGTAGTGCACGGTCGCTCTTTGTCTTGGATTCAGAAACACAAAGAAGGAGTGAAAAGAAAGGAACGTGCCCCAAAATTGAGTCGATCCTCTCTCCTGTTCCCACAGAAATCTTCCCTCACAGCACTCACCAACCGAGCTAAGCAGCTTCTGACCAACTCCGCCCATGCTGATCGTAAAGACAATACTCATCATGATCATCCAAAAACCCACCCAAACACCAACAAGGAGCGCAAGAAAGACAATAAAATCTACATCACTAGACCGCGGTCTGGGAACGAGAAAACAGCACACAGAGAGGTATTCCCTGGAGTTTTTCTCTATCACAGTGGGAAAACTACCAAACTAATGAACCTTAATTCCAAGCCCAAGGTGAGAAAAAACATCCTCGGGACTTCTCAATTCCTCGTCAAGCCCCCTCTTAGAGAAAACAGAGTCTTTCCTTTGAGCTCAAACTCCAGCCGGCAGAGTGTGGTTCACCTGGCCTCCAGCAGGACGGTGCTCACGAGTCACACAGAAAAGAGCAAATTGGCAGCTACTCCAGTTAGTTCTAGCCTTCGGCCTGCTTCTCCTGTTACTCCTCCCTCCTTTCACAACATATCTTTGGAAAACGCTCTGCCTACCGAACCTCCCCGGTTTACCTCCTACCTCCGGACCACTGAGATCACTGAGACGCAGGTGAATCGAGCAGAGATGGAGCCTGAGCAGGAGGAAGAGGGCGACCTATCAGAGTACAGCTATGAGGAGGTAGAGCCACGGCCAGGTTGGGCCGAAGAGGCCATTAACTGGCAGAGGACATTTTCCGTCAACAGTATGGACTTTGAGACGTTGCGTTCTGACTGGAATGATCTGAGGTGTAACGTCTCAGGCAACCTGCAGCTCCCTGAGAGCGAGGTGGTGGATGTGCTTGCGCAGTACATGGAGAAACTGAATGAGCACAATGGAGGGTGAGGGGACATTTAGTTTTTGTTTGTGTGTCTGGACGTCAGTGTTTGGATGAATGTGTGAGCTTATCTGATCATGCCCACTTGTAGGATGATAATGGTGTAAAAGGAATTATTTTCAAACACACTTCCTCTCCCTTACAGTATCTACACTCTCTTGCGGATTATAAACGTGGAGAAGAGGCGCGACTCTGCGAAAGGGAACCGCTACCTGATTGAGCTGGAGCTGATGGAGAGAGGCAGGAATGTAGTGCGTCTGTCTGAATACATCTACCTCTTACTGCACCGTGGCCGGATTGAGGATAGTCTAGAGACTAGCGATGGAGCGACTGGCTCACCCCCCTCCGCTCCCATCTCACCCAGACCTTCTGCCTCCTCTCAGCCGCTCACCCGCACCGCCCGTGCTACCCCACGACCTGGGACGGTCTACGCCAAACCACTGCTCTGTCAGCCGGTCATGCTGCAGTGGAAAAGAGATGTCATGGTGCACTTTGTGGTGCCTGGTGAGTGGTGGAATTCCCAGTCATATTTGAAACATTAGCCTAATGATATGTGCATATGAAAGACTGTGACATATGTGTGTCAAAATTAATGTGTGTGTGTATTGTCCATTTACCGGACACTAACTTCCTCCAAGAGCCCCAGACCAGGCAATATTTTTCCGATATTCTTCAAGAAACTTTAAACTGCATATGTATCATATGCTTTTATACAACAGCGCTGTTGAATTCTCGATTCTGATTGGCTGACAGACGTTCTGAGGTGTGCAACTGTTTTTTAGTAAATGCACAGCAAAAGTAGTTCCAGTCAGGAGTTGACCACATTACAGTTCCATATCACTTCGCAAGTTAACTGAAATAACGGAAACGTTAGTCTACTGTCCACCACAGCACACAGATCTAACAACAAACAAAATGACAGAAAACTAAGATTTTCCAGAAATATGTAAGGAATAATTGACGAGGGGCCGTTGAATTATTAGAAAAATAACGCACACTCGTTGTGGTAATGCGGCCACGAGGCGAAGCGGAGGCTTGAGCTATTGATGCAGTTATTAGAATTGTCAGTTATTACCAAGTAGTTTTCTGCAAAAAAGCAGTTGCATTACAAATTATATATAAAAAAAAAAAAAACGCAGCAAAATCAAGCATTTTTGGCCACAGCAATCACAAAATCACAAAAAATCCTGTATCATTCTGATGATGATGACGTGATCCGTGGTTTTGTCCGTCTCTGCAGTGAAGAACCAGGCTCGCTGGGTGCAACAGTTCATCAGTGACATGGAGCTCTTGCACCATGAGACCAAAGATGAGAACTTCAACATCATCATTGTGGATTTCCAGAGTGATGACATGGACATAGAGCAGGCTCTGAGAGAGAGCTCTGTGCCAAGGTACGTGCACATACCTGCTTATGTATGCTAATGTTTTTAAATTCATGTTAATCAAACTCCTTTGTTGTTGGGCTGCATTGCAGATATGACTATCTGAGGAGGGAGGGGAATTTTGAACGCTCAGCTGGATTGCAGATTGGAGTGGACACTATTGAGGTTAAAAATAAATAAATAAATAAAAAGAGATAAACTCAACTGGCCAATTTTCAAAAAAAGAAGTGTTAAATTTGAACATGATGTTTTCCCAGGACAGTCACAGTATTGTGTTCCTGTGTGACCTGCACATTCACTTTCCACTCAACATCCTGGAGAGCATCAGGAAGCACTGTGTGGAGGGCAGACTAGCCTTCGCTCCAATTGTCATGAGGCTGGGCTGTGGGAGCTCGCCGCAAGAGCCTGATGGTAACATATACACGCACACACACACCTGATGGTAACACACACACACACACACACACACACAGTAGATGCTGACCTGCTATGGCATTACTTCACCTCCTCCGGTGCCCATAGGAATACCGCTCTTCCTTCAGCCTTGCAGTGACTAAGGCTGTAGCAAGCCCCACTGGCACTGTTAATGCATGCTCATTGCCACAGGTCAGCTGCAGGATCGTCAGCCGGGTACCACCGCTCAACAACACTGAGGACTGATTAGGACTGATTAAAAACCTGAGACAGGTGTGGTGCAGTGTTCTTCATCATGGTTGCTGTGTTTAACAAATGCATTAAACAACATAGTGGGTATTTCATTTCACCAGTACCATTCGATAAATCTAAATTAAATTCATTTCAGATTCTTGTTGCCTCTGATGCAAAGAGCATTCCCAAACAATTTAAATGTCTTCTTAGTAGGGCCTCTTGCAACTCGCTCTCGACTTTAGCAAATGAAAGCAGCTGAATATGTTGATTTAGAAAGGCCTACTGAATGTTGGCTTGTAACGTTAGTTACCCAAAATATCCTTATCTGTATATTTTCACACTAGCATGTGAGTAAGTTTTTGATGACCCTTCTTGTGAGTGTGTGGTGACCGTTATTGTTGGCATGTGGTTGTGCACCGTCCGGCTTTTTAAGTTCTGATATAAGACGTTAGTAGCCACAATTTATACATTCTGCTTTATAATATATACAAAGAAGTATTTATGGTTTTATGGATTTATGGTTTAGCCATAGAATTTACAATTTATTTACTCCTGAAACTGCCTGATGCAAAGGGAAAAAATGTACATTTACTTCTTTCAGCCAATAGAAAATAAGTGTTTGAGACTGTGGTGTCTTTGGTTAGTTAAAAAAGAAATGCAAGCGTGGCTTATTTTTTTTTTTTCTTTTTTAAATAAATAAATTAAAAAAAACTATTTTCATGAACATGCACAATAACGTTAAAAAAATAGCTAGGCACCTTTATATACAGAACACTGCCTCCTGTTTTGTCACTTGCTAGTGTGCTTAGACTTGATTGCCATTTTTTTTTCTTTTTTGTAAGTAAATGAAGGAAGGAATCTGCTGTGTTGTCCTGCATAAGAGATGAAACTTTTTACTATAACACAAGATTATGTTTAGAAATTGCGCATGTTTGAAAGCCAAGCCACCTTTGCTTCCCTCTTCTTGGCAGGATACTGGGAAGTGAATGGCTTTGGCTTGTTTGGGATTTATAAGTCTGACTTTGACAAAATCGGCGGCATGAACACAGAGGAGTTTAAAGACCGCTGGGGAGGAGAGGACTGGGAACTGCTGGACAGGTGAATGGTGGTGAAATCGAAAATAATCTGCTTTTACTCTTTGTGTAATGGCGGTGTAAAGCTGATTTAATATGTTTGCCTTCTAACATCTAAAGTGATTCAATTCCTCTCTCTCTTTCTCTCTTTTTTTCTTCAGAGTGTTACAGAATGGCCTGGAGGTGGAGAGGTTGAGATTACGGAACTTCTTCCACTACTATCACTCTAAAAGGGGCATGTGGAACTCCCAGATAAAGAAGAGCTCAAAAGGCTAAGACTCAGTCCGGATATTTATATACTGAAAGAGAGAGACAACAAATAGGCTGTCCTGAGCAGTCACATGACCTCTGACTCATGACCTTATGAACCACACAGGAGGGATACAGACACACAGACACGGCCTGGCTACCTTTGTGTATGCACTGCAGTCCAACCCAAGAGCACTCTCTGGACTCTTCTTTATGCGTTATCTGTGTGTGTGTGTGTGTGTGTGTGAGAGAGATTCTTTATTTGGTAGGAGAGGATTTTTTTAATACTTGAAGTAACCATTCTTGGAAATTTTTACTAAAAGTGAAGGTAAAATGAGCTGCAGAGAGAAAGCGGTCTGCCCAGTGGCTAGTGCAAGAACACAGTAATGATATCGAGTTAGATTTCAGGAAAAATTTTAGAGAAGTTGTTTGACGTGTGCCTCATCATGCTGTTAAATATGAAGGTAATTGTGTAGAAGCTTAGCACTGTGGGTAGATATGTCCTCCATGGGTATAAGAGTTTTTTGTTTTTTCTTTTTTTTTTTTTAGTCTACAGCACTGATTCCTGTTTAGGTGCAGGCTAATATTTATGTTTGCCTTGATCTGTACACATGTCCTAATATCTGCCAGCAGAGGGTGACACTGAAATGCTGACAGAAGTGAATGAGTATATATATATGTAGTGGACAATATGGCACTGCTGAAAAGTTTAGATAAATCACTATCGTGTTCATGTTTCAGCAGTGGAGATGGGAGATGGGGGAGTGTGTCAGCCCTCCGAAAGCTCATATTTGACATGGATATTCCTCCTTTTCACGTTCTGATGACGCTAATACATCCGGATGAGTCAGTTACCCTTCAACCTGCATGCAGATATGTCCTGCAGATAAACACCACATAGTTCACTACGGACATAACTCAAAACACGTGACTTAAGCAAGCCAGCTGCTGATGTAGCGTCTACTGAAAGCCATTAACTTAAGAAATGAGGTAAAATGCAATAATTTTAATAATAGCTGTGACTGATGAGAGGAAGAAGCAAATCCATATTGTTACGTTAAACAGAATGGATTTTCATCCCGTTTACCCACTTACACTATGCTATATACTGTAAACATGATGGATTGTTGTTCTGGGATGTGTGTTGAAAGGTGAGATGAGTTTATTTTAAGTCAGATCACAGTTAAGTGCAGATCTAATTAGTGATAACATATCTGTTCAGCCTTTGTGGCACCCCTGCCTCTGTAAGCAAGGGGTAAAAATCAGTGATGTCAACCAGCAACATCCAGCCTTTCAGGACAAGGAGGCATGTTGCTTGTCATTTCAGAAAGTTTCCATTTATACAGTACACTACTATTCTGGCTTTTAAGCCGAGGCAGCACATGTATGTATGTCTTTTAATGAGCTAAATCTCTGACTATACTTTTACAGCTGTCATGTAACAGGAAGCACCTACACGTCCACAACACGTCTGTTCTAGCTGTTAATTAACGTAACCTGTCAATCATCTCATCAAACGCTTTCTGATAAATATCATTCATCTTCAACAACTGTATAATCCTGGTCAGGGTCAGGCACGAGACAGGAAATACACACTATATAGGATGCACACATTCACACCTATGGTCAGGTTGGTCATTTTTGGGAGGTGGAAGGAAACCAGAGTACCTGTAGGAAACCAAGACGAACGCACCGTAAACTGATTCTCGGGATTGAACTTATGTGGATGTGGGCAGGCTCAAAAACATTTACATTTACTTTTATTGCATTTGGCAGACACCTTTATCTGTGCTTTGGAGTCACTATCAAAAGTGTTAGTTCACTAGATCAGGGACTAAGCGTACCATCAATCTAAATACCCTGTTGGGGAGGATAGTACAGTATGGAAAAACACAAGACAAGGAGATTACTCCAGCCAGCGACTAGAGAGCATCAGATACAGTTCGGTTTCACTTTTCGCTGTCATGTTGTCCACCACATATATAGTCACTGATAATAATGTACTAGTGTTGTAGGTGGCTAACCGGCTTTCCTTCTCCTAAATACACTGAATAGTTAAGAAATCCTGCTGACCTTTGACTTTCATTCTAACTGGACCTCAGAGATTGAAACTGAGTATTTCATTTTTGTTTTTGTTTGTTCATTTTTTGTTTGTCTGTGTGCATTTGTCCTGAAAAGACACCATAGACTTTAAGTTCTCAGATGCAAAATGCACTCTTGTGTTGGGCTTGTGTTGAGAGGCAAGATTGTTTTAGAGTGAGCCGTTACTGTAGTCTATAGGCTTTCTAGTGGGCAAAGTCTGTTGTCTCCCATGTGTGCCTTTGTTTTTGGTGTTTTTTTTTGGAAGACGGTGGCAAGCTGGATTTTATGTGTTTAAACGAGATTTTAACTGATATATAATGATCAGAAATTCTCTTATCTGTTGTACCGTTTAAAGGAGGAGGAATGTATGTTTGAGTTTCACAAGAAAAATCACTGGAAATGTCTGGCAGCTGTATGCAAAGATGACACTTATACAGTAACTCCAGAGTTGTATGCCCTTTATTTCTAAAGCAAGCAGTATTTACACTGACAGGAATGATGTGTGGAACCTATCAGCACATTTTCTGCTTTGTGTCATTCCATACAGTACAGTTACATTACAGCTAACTCTGTTTACCCGCTGGTGTATTCAAACTGGTACATTGCTTGTTGGCAAAGGATGCCGCATACATCCAAGGCTGTCGGCTGTTTTTTTAAAAAATTCATCAACACTTTCTTTGTGCCCTCTCTTAACGAATGAATCCTGCAAACTCTGCCTGTTTTAGAACTCAGAGGACGAGACCGAATCATTTTGAATTCAAACAGGGATCTATATTTCGAAGTAATTTCTGTGAAATTGTCGTGTAGATAAATTTAAGAATGTATTGTATTATTTTCATTTTCAGGTTTTTGGTTATTTTTTGGAAGAATAAAGTTTTATGCTGAACTCTCATATTGATTTATACTTTCAATCTGTAATATGTCAGTGTAATTCAGAATGATGCTTTTCTAAACATCTCCATCAGAGGGTGCTCTGTGGTTTCTTAAAATGTAGTAAAACCTCATAAGCAAGTTCCCAAAGTAAGTTCTCTTCACCCTTATAGGGGGAAAAAACTGAACTATTTATGAAGTTAAACCCTGTGATCTTTGTAACTGGATATGCCACATTAGATTAGGATTACAAATGCTGTAGAGTTTCTGTAATGATTCTGAACGTTACATGAGACTAAGCATGACTTAATCTGAGTAATTAATCTCTCCTTCCTCAGAGAACATTCTGGACATTGAGAGCCTTTCTAGTGGAATAGTATGACTTTGTTCATGTTTCATATTTGGCAGTAGTGCATTAGTCACACATCATTTGCCAATGCTGGCTAGAGCCACTTTCCTCTTAAATATTTGACACAGACTTGGTAAGAATAGTCAAAGCTGTTAAAATACTCTTCACTCTGAAAACAAAATGGAATACAATTATATTTAAGAAATTATAAGGCCCAGTTCAGTGAAAAAAACAGGTACAGATCGATGACAAATTAAAGGAACACTTGGGGCTCTCTTATACTACAGGGGACAATAATTTCTTTTGCTAGCAGGATTTGTGTCACCTTTGTCATCTTAGACAGACAAGTCACTAGAAATCAATACAAAGTTCTTTTGACTCATCACCTTTGATGATGAAACCTTTATTTCCTGATGGGAGCCGTCTCGTACAGGATGACCCCGCCCTCATTCATAGGCACAAGGACTCACTAAATAGTTTAATGAGGATGAAATGATGTAAATCATATGCTGTGGTGTTCACAGTCACATCCATCTCAATTGAACACCTGTGGAAGATTTTGGACAGATGTGTTAGACAACGCTTTCCACCACTCTCAAATGAGGGAATATTTTTTGGATATATCTTTCAAGTACAGTTCCAGAGACTTGTAGAATTGATACCAAGCTGTTCTGGTGGTTTGCGAAGGCCCACACAAGAAGACACTTCTTGTTGATTTTTCCTTTAATTTGTCATGTGTCTTATTGGTCCTTACAAGCAGGTTCTAAATGCGTAATAAATTTTTCAAGCAAGTCAAGTCGAGCCAAGTGGGCTTTTATTGTCATATACTAATCATCCATAACATTAAAACCACCTGCCGAATATTATGTAGGTGCCACCAGAACAGCTCTGTCACGTCAAGTCATGGACCCCACAAGTCCTGTAAGTTGTGAGGTTTGTCCAACATGTCCCACAGATGTTCGATTGGATTGAGATCTGGGGAATCAGGAGGCCAAATCAACACCTTGAACTGTTTGTCATGTTCCTCAAACCATTCCTAAACAATTTTTGCCATCTTCTTCCCATAGTGTATCTTGGTGCCATCTCTTCCCTGGGTAAGTGATGCACACGCACCCAGCCATCCACGTGATGTAAAAGAAAACACGATTCATCAGACCAGGCTACCTTCTTCGATTGCTCCATGGTCCAGTTCTGATGCTCATGTGCCCATTTTAGGTGCTTTTGGTTGTGGACAGGGGTCAGCAAGGGCTCTCTGACCGGTCTGTGGCTATGCAGCCCTATACACAGTAAGCTGTGATGCACTGTGTGTTCTGACACCTTTCTATCATAGCCAGCATTAACTTTTACAGCAGTTTGTGCTACAGTAGCTCTTCTGTGGGATCGGACCAGACGGGCTAGCCTTCGCTCCCCACGCGCATCAATGAGCCTTGGGCGCCCATGACCCTGTCGCCCGTTCACCGGTTGTCCTTCCTCAGACCACTTTTGGTAGGTACTAACCAGTGCATACTGGGAACACCCGACAAGACCTAGCGTTTTGGAGATGCTCTGACCCAGTCATCTAGCCATCACAATTTGGCTTACACCAAGCTCCTTACGCTTGCCCATTTTTCCTGCTTCTAACACATCAACTTCGAGAACTGACTGTTCACTTGCTGCCTAATATATCCCACACTTTGACAGGTGCCATTGTATAGAAATAATCAATGTTATTCACTTCACCTGTCAGTGGATTTAATATTATGGCTGATCGGTGTACATTGGAACAAAATGTCATTTCTCCATGACCATGGTGCAACAAATTACAGTGCACAAGACTACATAAAGTGCAAATACGCAAGTGTGAGATGAGTGCAGGAAAATAAATACACAGAACATGGACTGTAACTACTGAGTAGTTTAGCAGTGTAGCAGCAATAAGTGTTGTAATATAATAATAAACATAATTACAAATTTTTTAAAAATTAACTTGAAAATATAGTATATTTTAATTAAGCTATTTTAAATATTTGTAGTTAATATTATTGGCAGAAAATTCTCTAATGAAATTGCTATATTATATCATGCTGTCTTCATGGAATGACATAACATTTGACAATCAGGTGACTTCCCTGATGATTAAACACATGCAGTCATTTCAGTTCCAGTTTTGTCCACAGTTTGTTTGTGTTTCAGGAAACAATTGAGGGCTTCTCGTGCCTATGTTTGTGTTTCCTTTCAGGTAACATTTACTCTGTCAGACCTATGCACTCAGTAATGGCTATATTGCCAAACGAAATGTGTTAAACTGAATTAGCACCATTTAAACATGACAACACACCTCCATACAGCATAGACCTCCAGAAGTAGTAGACTTTTTAAAACATTGAGAGTGAGTGTGACTGTGATGTGTGTGTGTGTGTGTGTGTGTGTGTGTGTGTGTGTGTGTGTGTGTGTGTGTGTGTGTGTACAGTCAGTTTGCTCTCTCATTCCATATGCTGGTGTGTAACTAATTTGATGTAACACATAAGACATAGTGTAATGTTTGGATTGGACTACAGTGAGACCCGCCTATGCTTACTCTGGCTTTCTGACTATGAAATAAAAACTCACAGCTAGTCAGGGCATGTCGGTATCAGCTGCCAGTTTTTGTTTTGCCTAGTCGCAACTGGTCTGGCTCTTCTTCTGTATGAAAGAAAACATGGATCCCACTTTAAATTAATCTAATACTTATGTAATTACAAATGAACTATACATGCAAATGGAAAATACACTTGTCTTGACAAAACAGGGTGTTCTCTCTCTCTCTCTCTCTCTCTCTCTCTCTCTCTCTCTCTCTCTCTCTCTCTCTCTCTCTCTCTCAGGTAATTATACATGTAACATGCCAACCCAGCAAAATCAATAGTGCCACCATGTACTAGTACATACTCATTCTAGTACAAACAATGAGTACATTTTAGCATTTCATAGTAATTAAATTCTCCTCAACCTGTTACACAGAGAGAATATCCTGTTACAGCTGCCAAGTCAAATGTGTGTAAAAATAAAATAAAATAAAAATAATAAAAAATAAAAAAATTCCTCTACACTATGAGATTTAGAATGTGAATAAGCCCTACATCTATTCCTCTTTTTCTTTCATGGGTGCAACAATGTAGGAATAGTACCATTCAAATGGTAAGTGTTGTAAATCTTTTCTGGATGATCAAAATACTGCAGTTTCACCAGAAGTAAGATGACTGAACAATCAGGAGACCAAGAGCCAGGGTATAATCAAAGAGATAATTAATTGTGCGCACAAAGGCAGCCTGGGCTCTCTGTAGTCTAAACATGAGCTGGATGTAGTCGACTTTTTATACCAATGTGTGTGTGCATGCAGACAGTATAGATAATCCCCAAGGCTACATTGTGACTCAGAAAAACATTAAGGACAGCCAAGTATACATCATGAGACCATGGGTAAACAGAAACTGCATGTATTGGTTAATTACATAATTATGGAAAAACAGAAAAATAACCCACATAAAGAATAAAACATGATGAGGCATGTAGTTATAGGAAAATAATCAGTGACAGGGTGGTGTGATCCCATATACCACAGCATATGTTCTATTATACTTGTTTTTTTTTAATCTACTTATAATTGTATTTAATGCTGTGGAACATCCGTGAAACAAGTTAGTTCCTGTTATCACTTACTTTTAGCAGCTACATATAAACAGTCATTTCCTCACCAGCCTCTTTTCAATCTCTCTTGAACTTAATAAGACAAAAAAAAAAACACACCTTGTCATGTTACAGAGAAGCCAGAAAGCGCAAAGTCTTTTGTCTTAAAGATGTTCCCATGGTGGGACTTACTGACTGTTATAAGGCATACTGTACATCTTAAACAAACAGCTCCTAACAGAAAGCTTCATGATATCAACACATACAGTATATAGAGGTTTTGTCTTTGTTAAATAAGAAGTGTTTTTTTAACAACAACAAAAAAACGTTTATTATTATCCTTAAATTATGCCGAAGTCCATGTGAATGAGTTACTATAGAAACGATAATGTATTAGAATGAGTGCATTAATATAAACCTGTGACTTGAATTATAGCCAACACTACTGTCAGAGTATCTGACTAATCCGAATCAAGTATTCAACAACACTGTGATATAAATGTTATTATATGGAGTTCTCAGCATTAATGCAGTGGAAATGTATTTTATATTTCCCAGTTAATACAATAGAACATGCGTCACCATAACCTCAAGTTTTCAAAGGCAAGTCTCCAAAATATCTTTTGTCATAATTCTTTTATGAATGAGCACCTTTAGTATTCATGATATACAGTATAAACAACGATGTAGGCCTATGTTTGAACAAGGTTTGCAGCTACCTTGAATAAGGGAATAGATTTTACCACAAAAAAACAAGCATTTCTCTATGAAACAATAGAGAAATTATTATTATATTACATCATCATTATTTTCATCATTGATTTCAAATTATAGGCATTTCATTTCACTTGCAGGTTATAAGATGTACTGTAATTCAGTGCAGACTTTTTCAGTGCTCACATTATAATTGCATGATGTGCTGTTTATGTGTAACTACACAAGAAATAAGGACAGTGTATACAATGGGACCTAAAGCTGCTCTGTAAAATAAGGCAAACTGGGGGGGTGGTCCTCTGTAATGAACCAGTGCGTTTGAATGCAAATGAATGCGATCAGTGATAGTGGGTGAAAGCGTTCATGCTGGTTTGATTAGATTACACCCGGGCGCGACTTTAAAACTTTTCCTGGAAGAAGAAAAAGAGAAAAGAAAAAAAAAAAAGCTTGGCCGGGCTGGTGACGTAATCTAGATTCCTTATCTGATTGGTCGAGTTTCGGCTCGCGCTTTGCCCACTCTGTCACTCTCACGCGTGTTCGCTTCAGTGCAGGTCAGGAGTTGGGGATGAGAGGAGGTGTGTTGCGTGTGATGATCAATGTCACAGGTTTCTATCCTTATTTCTTTAATGGATACAATGATGGCGTAAATCTTGTTCTGATCGGGATTAAGAGTCGGGATCCTGAGACGCTACTTTCTCTCTGCGGAAAAGTAAACCGACGAGTTTGACATGTAAAGTGAAGTAGTGCTGTCTGGTTTCGAAAGTTGCGCCATTACCACTATAAAGTCGTGTTAAGTGCGACTTGACTCCACTTCAAAAGCGATTCGCGAATGTAACCGTTTCGCGAGAACCAGTAAAACCAGCTCGGCTGAAGAGTTTCGCTGCTTTCTCGACATTGCGCACCCGGCCATGGCAGGAGGAAGCAGTTCAGCCATGAAGACTTTAGAGGAGCTGACTCTGGACTCGGGCTACGGAGCCGGGGACTCGTGCAAATCTCTCAGTCTGTCCTCCTGCAGGTCCAATTCTCAGGCACTGACGAGCGCTCCGCACCGCGGCAACTGGTGGTACTTTTCTGGCTCCATGAACAGCCGGAACAACAGCTGGGATACAGTGAACACGGCACTAAATGAGGACCCTGAGGACATCTTCTCTAAGTGCCCGCGCTTACCGGAGCTCGAGGAGTTCCCGTGGACGGAGGAGGACGTGGGGAAGGTGTTGCGCGGTGTGGCCGGGGCGAGCGCGGTGTTCTCTGGAGAGGCCGTGCGCAGGCTGTCGGTGCTGATGCGCCGTGCGCTGATCCGCATAGCTCGCGAGGCGCAGCGGCTCAGTGTCATGCACTGTCGCTGCACGCGCTTCGAGGTGCAGAGCGCCATCCGGCTGGTGCTGAGCTGGGCGCTGGCGGAGCACTGCGTGGCGGCCACTGTCAGGGCCATCTCCATGTACGACATGAGCACCGGAGAGCTGCTGCGCAAGGGCAAGTCGGCGCGCTGCGGCCTCACGCTGTCCGTGGGCCGCTTCTTCCGCTGGATGGTGGACACTCGTGTCTCGGTGCGCGTGCACGAGTACGCGGCGATCGTCCTGAGCGCGTGCATCGAGGCGCTCGTGGAGGAGGTGGGCGCGCGCGTGCTGATGGCCGAGCGGCAACACGGTGCGTGCGCGGACGCCGCGGCCACAGGGGCCCGCATCACTGCCGAGGCTCTGGACGGAGTTGTTAATAATGACGCCGAACTCTGGGGGGTCCTGCAGCCCTACGAACATCTCATATGTGGGAAAAACGCAAACGGTGAGCTACACTCAACTTCACTTGATGCAGATAATAATAATGATTATAGATGCATTTATACCACATACAATTACTGACTATGCCCAGTTATCCCATGTTTCCCATCCATCAATGGGACGGCACCACTAAAGTTTATAAGGGTGGTGGATCATTCTCAGGACAGCAGAGATGATACTGTGTGTTGTGCTGGTATGAGTGTATCAATCACAGCAACACTGATGCAGCATCACTTCTGGGTTGAAACTTATCTGTCCACCAACTAAGAAAAACTCCATCCAAAAATAATGTTGTGTTCAGAAACTGACAGTGATGAAGGGTAGACACACTGTGTAAGAAAAACTGTAGACCTATAAGGTTGGCCCAACCAAGGCATGTGTGTGTAATCATCTGATACACTTAAACTAGCACAACTCACACTACGATCTCAGTGTCCAGAAAATGGTCCAGCACCATATATGATCTGTTGTGATGAAGCCAAACAACATCAGTTGTATTCGCATTCCAGTGATGTACATGAGGGCTGATGCCTTTGTCACATATGCATTACAGTACAGTAAAATTCTTTCTTTGTATATCCCAGTTGGGGTCTGGGTGCAGGGTCAGCCATGATATGGTACCCCGGCAGAGAGGGTTAAGGGCCTTGCTCAAGGGTCCATCAGTGGCAGCTTGGTGATGCTGGGGCTTAAACCCCTGACTTTCTGATCAGTAACCCAGAGCTTAAGAACATACTACACATGATCTTAGCCAAAAGACCAAGAAGAAATACATAGTGCATAGTGCAACATATGGGCTACAGTCAGTAATTATATATCTACAAAGTGCACCTATATGGTAGGTGAGTATATATGTAGAAACATATTCTCCTTGTGGACGGCTCTGATGACTGTCCTGAGATGCTTATAAAGAAAGATGAAAGGTAGCCCTGCACTGATGACAGGTCTCACTCTCTTCACATAGACTTGTGCAGACTTGCTCATTTCCAGCTGTAGGTCCACTTCCCATCTCCCCACATGGCATACTGCAGTTAACATGTGCCAGTGTTTTTTTTTTCCCTGCATGGACTTTCTCGGGCATACAATAGTGCTTTGTTTCCATCTTAGGCTGCACAAGCTTACGTTTCTGCACAAGGAAAGAAAACAAACCCAGATTTTCTGTGTTAGTGTGTATTTGTGAAGGTGGTTAGACCGTGAGGTCAACTTAATGATGTATCATAACATAAAAAATCAGCAAGTTGGCATGGAGTTGCTGAAGCCGTTTAGATCTGGTCTTAATTCTGGAAGTATTTGAGGGATTTTTGTCAGATCTTGTGCAGAAGTTCATCTCAAAGTACTTTTTGGCACACAAGAGTGCACAAGAGTGCAGGTCTCACACACTGTTTCACATGCTGGCTATAGTCACCTTAGGTTCATCTGCAAACAGCATGCAAAAATCAATGCTTTTAGCTGGGCTTAGTCAGTAAAGTGCTGAACACACACATACACACACCCTCCATTGTGATCAATGGACATCCATTTTGCTTATCAATTGCACTCCATAAAGTAAAGTTGAAACTTCTAGAAACAGTTTTCAAATGAATCAGCACTACTGAGTCAGAATCTTCCAGGAAATGTCATTCATTACATTCAAGTGGTATTCACTTCCAAAACACTCACAAGTTGTTGTGACCTGCTATTGGTTTGACCAAGGTTTTTGAGATTTTATTAGTGCCAGAGATTTTTATTAAATGCTACCATGGCAACTGATTCCACTTCCAGCAACGTCCTTGCTGCAGTTTTTCATTTGGATCGTTCGTTCACTAGAACGGGCACCACTCTCATTTTCACTCCTCTCTCATGTATGTACCACATCTGGAAGTGTTTAAGACAGAACTAACTTTTCAGACTCCAGGCTTGCTGTCCCCCGCCCCCGCTTCTACTCTACCTCTTTTCTATTTACTTAAGTTTCTCCTTTTCTGGACCACTTTGCATGAACACACGGCGTTAACAAGGGTTCTCATGGACCAGCCTGCACCATTTCAAACTGCATCACCGAGATTTTATCTCTGCTGCTCACTCGGAGATACAGTAATTGCTCTTGATGTTTATGACGTTACTGAGTAAACAGGGCTCATCAATTGATCTATTGGTTTGAAGCAAAGGATATTATTACATTATTGATATGTGAGAAACGCCCTATATCTTGGAGTCTTTCAGTCTTACAGATGAAAGATTGTGAACTCGATCCCTTCTCATCTGTGGCATAAGAATGTCTGGCAGTTCTCTCGCTCCGTGGCCTGACTGAAGGAAAAACCCAGGAACTAAAAATATATTTCCAGGCCTGGGTTATTGTTGAATATGGCTATGTGAAAAAAAAGCAGCTGTGTGCACTTGTGTTTTGGACACGGGGTCGGATTTTTTATATAGCTGCGGATCTGAGATGGCAGAGACAACGAAAGCACCGATTTGCACGGCCAATGGCACTGTTTACACGTTTCCTGTCCAAGCCGAGCCGAGGTCCCAGCTGTGTAAGCAGCACAGGCCACTAATGGCTGTGGAGCTGAAACACTGACCAAGATAGCCGCGTATTAGATTAGAGTTTGTATGTTGTCATATGCCAATTTTTAAAGCATGCTGGATTTTCTTGAATCTATCGCGCCTTTCGGGAGAGTATTTGTTTACGGTTACTCTATGATATCATGTGTTCTTATCTCCCTGGTCTCCTCCCTTTTGATAAGCATGCACTGAGTCATTTGATGGTGTATCTAAAGAATGGGGCTTCATTTGCAGAGTGGATACATGGAGCAGCACACGTCCATCTCCAAGCGTCTAAAATAGAACATCTGGACGAAGGAAAACAAAAACAGCAAGAGGTTGATTATTTTGCCAAATTTCAAAACCAGAATATCTAGTTAGGTCCTTAAATTCCAGGTTTATTACTCACTTATTTGTCTCATAACATATCCCACAGTGAAACTAATGGGAAAGTGTTTGTAGTTACTAGTGTGAGGAATGGAAATCTGGACCCATTCATGAGCTCTGGGAGTTTAACTGGTTATTGAAAGCATGAAATCTGATAGAAATATCCGAGGTAATGAAAAAAGTGATAGGAACCATCTCTGTGTCCCAAATTGGTGCATTATGGGTGTCCTGTTCCTGCATCACTATCCTGTTGTATTGCATTGTGGCATTTTATGAGTGCACTGAATATTTTCCAGTATGCTTTTAGACATGGATAAAAATGGTAAAACTCAGAAAATAGTGCACTATATAGTGAAAAGACACTTCTTGTTTTTGCCACTCTGGCTGTTGGGGAAATCCTGAGACGTCTCACAATCATTACTGCAAGCTTGCCAGAGAAAGTCCAGCTGCCTGAACATGGCCTGCACGTGGCGTCTGGACTCGGCCCGAACACCACCTCTCTGCTCCGGCTTCTCAAGCTCTTTTCAGATTCCAGCACTCCGCCTATCACTATGACAACCCAGAACCCGGACAGGAAATCAGAGCCAGGGCAGAACGATGGCCAACAGTGGCACACTTGAGAGTTTGAAGTCAGAGCAAATCCTAGCATGGAGAAAAGGCTATCTGTTTTATTCTATTTTTCCCCTCACCCATGGAAATGAGAAAAAAAGAGGATAATGGAGAGATAATCGAGACTATTTGTGTAGTTTTCCTCCAGGTTCATATTCCATGGAATAAGGCATGCAGGAGAGTGGGAATCCCAATGTACAGATAGGTGACAAATTAAAGGAAAAACTAAAATGTCTTTTTTATATCAGTTAGATGTTTGGCCACCACAAGCCACCAGGATGCACTTTGGAATGGATTCTACAATTCTCTGGAATTGGACGCATGGATGAACACAATTCTTCTGAAAGATATTCCCTTAGTTGGTGGTTTAATGATGGTGGTAGGGAGCACTGTCTAACACATCACTCCAAAATCTCCCATACATGTTAAACTGAGTTGGGATCTGGTCACTGCAAAGGTCATAACATATGATTACATCCTTTTCATCCTCATCAAAACATTCAGTGAGACCTCATGCCCTGTGCATGATCCTGGAAGAGATCACTCCTGTCAGAATATAAATATTTCCTCATAGGAAAAGGTGATCAGTCAAAAGGACTTTATATTGATTTGCAGTGACTCTTTTGGCAGCGGAACCAAACTGTACCAGCAAAATGTCCCTCACAGCATAACAGGGTCACTTGTGTTTCTTTCATTTGTCATATCTCTGTGTGATCCATGTGCATTCCTCTAAACACACGGCTTGGCATAAATCCACGAGTAGTCTGAAAGGTTTTGTAACTTTATATGCATGTTTGGTCTTTCATAGGATATAGGGTATAGTGCACAAATATTCAATAAAATCAGATACATGTCAGATGTACGCTGCCCTAAATAGCTTACAGCTCAGGCTTTACCTTTCTTCTTATAGAATTATTGGTACAGTAAAAGGCATAGTAATGACCTGGGTTAAAATCTTGTACTGGCATAAATTAACAGCTTAAAACACTTAATATTTTAATATAAGTTTATTAAAACTGGGAGCTCCATATCTGTCTAACTGCTCAGGGTTTCGTCACTTCATATGTACCACATAAGTTGAAAACTATGAGCGTATGCATATGGCCCTGTTGAGTGAGTTGTTCATCCACACTTTTTATTCATGACTTGAACTGTCAAAATCAGCATGACTGTAACACATTACTTTCCCAGTCTTCAGCCATAATTTGATTAGCAACAAACATGACATTTAATTTTTCACACTTTTGGATCCTTGTAGCATGACCCAGCAGATCCTTTCCTGTCTGCTGTTGTTAAAATGCCTCCAGCACAGATGAACTATTGTCATCCATAAGTAGCCATTTCCGACTGTAGCCCTGAACTATTCAATTGCTTGAACCGAGGGGCGCTTGCACAAAGTAGAAGCAGATTGCCTAACACAGATATCCCCAGTGTAATTGCCTCTTTATATTTGCCTTCCTCTTTTTCTGAGACATTGCAATGGTGAAATAGTCTATTTTCAATGGTGCCATTGTGAAATAGTGTATTTCTCAAACGTGTTCACAGAAATCATGCTGTAAGGCAACACATAGCATCACTTCACTTTTCCCACAGTCTTGAGCATCTGTCTACGCTCTGTCTGTAACGTTGTCTCTCAAATTTCACTGCAAGCTGGACTGTCAAATGCACCAGAATCACAGAACAGCAAAAACACGCAGACACGAACTAAATATATAGTGCCATTTACAACATTCAAATCCACAAAGCCTCAGAGCCATAAACCATACTGGTTTGAGCGAGATACTGGCTTCTGAAAGCAGTAATCACATGCCAAAGTCCATTTGTCTAAATGCCTTTTGTTGCATTTGCTTTTAAGGCGTCGAGGTTCCAAGAGACAAATGAATCTGAATGAAAGTTTAATGAAGACAGAAACACATCAGCGCATCGGCACTAAAGGCTTTTTTTTTCTAATGGGATGGCCTTTGTTTTTCCTCTAAGACACGTCGTCTGTGTATGGCTCTCAGTAGGAATGCCAATGGAGAGAATGAGATAGCCAGGAGCCTTGCTTCAGACAGCATTTCCAATTCATGTTCAGTCTGAGCACACAGATGGAGCGCTTTACAGACAACACGGCAAGATCTGCTACACTACTATGTGAGATTGGAAGTTTGAGATTAATGAGTACACAGACGCTCTCAGCCAGATTGTTGGCTTGTGTAATTGATGTCCATATTTTTGGTCCATTAGGTCTCATAAATCAAACTGGGTTTTTTCCCCCTGATTTTGTGGTTTATTGGAACAGAATATAAAGTTGCAAGTTGTGATACTTGATAACATTTATTTCATGAAACATGGTGCATATCTTGATATTTAGTTTGATAACAGACACTAAGTACCAGAACAACAGTGCCATTTGTAAAAAGCCTATGATTTTTCTTCTTAACAGTCTATTTCAGGGGTGTTGAACAAAAATTTGTTCCTTATTCCTTATTTACAAAGGTCAAGATAATCAACTAACATGACTGAATAGCGATTATAATGCTTAACCATTAATGATTAGTTTATGACTATAAATAAGACAATTTGAAGTGCTTATATTGTGTTTCATAGCTTCATGTTTCCTCTGTTGACTAAGGGCTAGTAATGATTTTGAATTTGATGCAGGGAGAATAAACACACACACACTATATGACCCAAAGTATGTGGACCTGACCATCACATCCATATGTGCTTGTTGAACATCCCATTCCAAATTTAGTCCCCCTTTGCTGTTATAATAACCTCCACTCTTATGGAATGGCTTTCCACTAGATTTTGGAGCATGGCTGTGGGGATTTGTGCCCATTCAGCTATTCAGCTCATTCAGTGAGCTCAGACACTGATGTTGGGTGAGGAGGCCCGAGGTGCAGTCAGCATTCCAGTTTATCCCAAGGGTGTTCAGTGGGGTTGAGGTCAGGGCTCTGTGCAGGCCACTCGAGTTCTTCTACTCCAACCTTGGCAAACCATGTCTCCATAGAGCTCGCTTTGTGCACAGGGGTATTTTCAGGCTGGAACAGGTTTGGGCCTCTTAGTTCCAGTGAAGGGAAATTATAATGCTACAGCATACAAAGACATTCTATTACAATTGTGTGCTTCCAACTTTGTGGCAACAGTTTGGGGAAGAACCACATATGGGTGTGACGGTCAGGTGTCCATATACCTTTGGCCATATAGTGTTCTTCTCTGTCCATTTGTCTTTTAAAATTATGGTTTTGTAGTTGACTTATTTAAACAAGCCATGTATTCTGTTAGCTAATCAGACCCCAGAGGGTAAATCTATGTAAAACTGCGAACGCTCTCCCCTTTCTGAGCTAATGTCTCTTGCCCAGTAGCTAGTCTTTGATCAGATGAGCTGACCTCAGCTAAATAATTTACAAAAATGTTTGTGATTGGATAAACCACAAAACAGAATCGGCTAAAGAAACTGCGATGGTTCACGTTTAGAAAACTCTGAGTCACTGAGCTACAGGGTTTTTATTTTATGTTTATTTGTTCTGCTACAGTATTTTGTCAAGTACTCTTTCCACTAGGGTTGGGCGATATGATAAAAATATCATATCACGATACTTGAAGACCTTTCTACGATACACGATACATATCACGATATATAATTTAGCTAACAAATTGTCTGCAAAATGGTAGTAAAATAAACAACAACAAAAAATGTTAAACTGAGTTTGATGATACTTTTTTTTAATGCCTACAAAGACAAAGAAGATTAAGTTAAAAAAGACGTCAGATCAACAGCATCCATTCAGTACCATTTAAATTGTAATTATTAAAAACATTTAAAAAAATACATCACCATACCAACGATATCTCAGAAAAGTGATAATCGATATAATTTATCGCGATATCTATATTATGTTATATCTATATATCGCCCAGCCCTACTGTCCACTGAAACACTTGGTCCACATCCAGACAGTAAACTGCCAGCTGACCATCCCTGGTCTGTTTACACAAATAGACAGAATAGACAAAAAATATATATAAATAAAAGAATAAATAAAATGGCATACAGCAAAGTGTGCAATCTAGTGGTGGGCAATATGACCAAAATATAATATCACAATACTTGACACTTCTACTATATACTGTCTATAGTATACAACATAATCACAATATATTGCCTTGGTGAGAAATTGCCAGCAAAACAGTAGTATTCAATTTAAAATAACCTGTGAAAAACAGAATGCAAGGATACTTTTGTTTAAGTTATACAAATATATTTTTAAAGAGGACAAATGTGCATTTCAGTATTTTACAGCTTTAATTAATAAGTAAAAAAACTGTAATGTCTAATTAGCTGCTTCTAGTCAGATTGTAATTTTAATAAAAATACTGACATCACTCGCAGTATCTCATAACATCAATAGTATACTGTCATATTGCCCAGCCCTTTTGCTAACATCTCATTACTCTTTCCCGAAATATCCATTTCCAGTTCCCACAATATGATAGAAAAGCATGTTGTGACCGGAGTTTGCAATATCATTGCCATCATATCGCCCACCCCCCTAGCTGTGTTAATGAGGGAAAACATCACACAGATTTCAAAAGAAATGCCAGAGATGTGTGTGTATTTTTTTCTCAGAATGGATAGAATAGATATATGAACAGCCTCAGGCTTCCAGACAGACCATAAAATATATATTTTAATGATGTAACTTTGCGTCAGAGTCTCACACCTTGGTGGAATTTTTTTCTGCGCTGAATTACCATAGTATGATACTGAGCTGGTGGGAAATGTCCACAGGTGAGGCTTGTTGTGGTGGGAGGTTTTTAGAATGGACATACAGACAAAACAACCTGCCTACCTGAAACTACAGCCAACACTATTTTCTGTATTCGACTCATTTAAGTTTCTGGCCCCCGGTCCTTCCGCTTTTGTGCTGGCAGTCCTCCATTCCCACATTCTCCTGCTTTGATGTGGAAGAGTGATTTGTATCTGCTCATTTGCATTGGAGGAGTCGAGGCATGTTTTGTCTGTGCCATCAGTGGAGATGAACCGGATGGGCTGGATCTTTTTCTCCAAGTGGCCTGGAAGCGATGACAGCTCATGAGTGTCAATCAATTGAAAGACATAATTATATAATTAACTGCTTCTAATTTTTGTACGATGTCAATAATTGGATGTGGAAAAATTAATATGAACCTTTTCACTCCCAGCATATCCAGTAAGTACAGTGAGACTAATTGGAAAAGGTATGCAGTTATGAGAGGAATGTAGGTCTGTACAAGCTCCTGTACAAGTACAAAGTCCTGAGGGTTGTGTGCTGTTACAGAAACATAATCCATGACAGGGTGGTGTGATGCGGCCCATTGCAAAGCAGAGTTACTGTTACCACCCCAAAGCGGATTATTTCTCTAAAACAGTATGCCTCGAAGTGTTTATTCCTCTTATACCACAGTGATTGCACTTTTTAATTTATTAATGAATAACACATTATGCTTTTTAACTATTTATAGTTACTTTTAATGTTGTGGAATGTCCGTGAGACAAGTACGTTCCTATTGTCACTTACATTATAGCAGCTGTAGTATAAACAGTCACTCTCTTACCAACTTCTGTTTTTCTCTCTCTTTTGTAGTTAATAAGACAAAAAAAAAAAAACACACAGTAGAAAGGCGGGAAAACATAATGAGAGTTACAAAGTGCTGACACTGGAGACTCCTATGTCAAATAAACATCTATGTACGGAAAACTTCACCATTTTAATGATTAGACATTTTTCTTTGTTAAATAACAACACATTTCCACAGTCTGTTAATTGTAATTAGGCTTAGATTATGTGGAGCGTCTACCATACAAGTTCCTGTGTATGAGCTGATGCTATAGAAGCGATAACATACTAGAACAAGTGCATTAATATTAACCTTTCATTTGAATTACACTACTATTGTCACGGGTGTACTATTATATAAACTTAAAAATGCTGAGTTAGCTCAGTTTAAAATGTCCACTTTTCACAATCCTAATGGATAAAACCAAAGTTCAGTTATAAAACCAAGTTCATACATTATTTCTTGCTGTTCACACAAAAATGTCAGTTCTTGGAAGTAAAATGCTCCATTTTTCTATTTATTGTTATCTTTAATAGTTCAATAGATTTTTTTCTGGATCAAGGCAACTTCTTTTGAACCTTCCATTAACATCCCATTTATATTGATTCATTATTGATCAATACAACTGTTTGAATACAGCTTCAGCCTTATAGCTGACCTCTGACCCCTTGGCGCATACGGTTGCACCGTAAGAAGTCTGCCAGGTAGTCTTATTGTTAATAGCAGCACCTGTTGTGAGGTGCAGTTGTGAGTTTAGACTTGAGCTCCTGCGATGAAGATAACTGTCTAAGAGTAGCACGTCTGCAACTGCCAGCAATTACTATGCGCGCTGAAGATGGAATGCACATGTGGCAAGGACATGTGCTTTGTATAAACATGGCCTGAACAGTTATTCTAAGAGCTCAAGCCTAATCTGTCTAGCGTGCTTTCATTTTGAAGGAAGGATATTTACTATAATTCATGGTGTCATTAAATCTTTCCTCATTCACAGGGAACAATGAGGTTTTGATGTGTCTGTTCTCTCTTTCACAGAGAATGCTGATACAGATCTAGTTTATCATTATACAAGTCATGTGCGTTTTGTGTATGGATTGCTTTGTTCTCTGCCCGAAGGCTAATTGATCAAGGGGGTTGGGGACGGAGACGTGTGACTGGACACTTTTGTCCTCAGTGAGTAGAACATACTGTCTTTGTGGCTAGATCCATGAAAGCCGTTACATCTGCCCTGTCGCTGATAATAGGGGTGTAGACTTAATAATACCCATCTGTAAGTGAAGCTCGGACAGAGACAAAGCCATCATTATGATCTCGCCTTAATTAACTCATTAAAGAAAAGCAAAACTTTATAAGTGAATCAAGCTGTGATTCGGTTACTTATTCACACTTTGGCTTGCTGCGTGTGACACAGCAGTTTGTTACGGGAGTTGACTTGGCAGAGTAAAGGGGAGAAGGACACAGGAAATATTCCAGACAGCCGTGATACGCAATCGGGTAAAAAAAAAAAAAAGAGCTTGCAAAGTTTATCACTTTCTTATTGCACATCACAGAAGTCACAGACATTTTGTGATATTCTGTACATTGTGAACACAAAAGTCATGTTTTAAAGTATCACAGTTTTTATATTTTTTATTTTTTGATTTTTTAACTCATTAAGTTATTCATTTTAGAGCACGATACAGAAACTACTACATATTATTCACTTGATGAGGAATAAAACACAATGAGGTGTGCTGTGATAGGAAAACAATCAACAGTAACGTTAACTTCCATTACCACCCCGAAGTTGATTATTTTCCAATAAAAGGATTTTATTTTTTCTATACTACAGCAAGTGAAACGCTTTTTTTTCATTATTGAAGAACGACATGTCATACATTTTATCTGCTTATAGTTACGTTTAATGTGTCAAACGTCTGTGAAAGTGTGAAACTTATGTTCACTTATTATATCAGCTTTCACTTCCTCTTGAAGTTAACATAAACTTTTTATAAATTTTCTTTGTAACAGAAAGCACAAAGTCCTCTGTCCTGAAGACTTTCTTGTGTAAGAAATCATAAAGTGCTGACACTGCACTCCTTCCAAAAATGCTAAACAAAAATCTCCTCACAGAAAACTTCACCATACCAACAGTTACACACATTTGAGTAAGTTATGTGGGGCGTCCTCCATGCACGTCCCTGTACTAAAATTGTTACTATAGCAACAATAACATATTAGACCAAGCACATTAATATAAACTTGCGATTTTACTTGTAGTTGGAACTAATGTCCAAGCCATGCTGTTATAGAAAATTAATCAACACCATCTGACCAATCAGAATTCAACAGTGCTCTGGAATAACCTTTAATTTAAACTAATAGGACAGGTAAAATGTTAATATAGAATTTATAATCCCTGAGGTTTCTTTGTCACTTGGAAGGAACTTTGGGAGAGTTTCCCTATAAGAGAGCATTGCAGGCAAAAACCACTGTGTACGTAGTGATGACGGACTCACCGATGGTTCCTGAGAGTTTAATGGGTTAATTCTATTACTTCCATCGGTATAAAGTAATTTCAAAAATAAAATATTTAAATTAGGTAGATACTTCTCTTGTTAAAGCACTGTGATTTATTGAGATTTTTTGTGTTATTTCCTCATTTTCATGTGATATTATCTGGTTTACTCCACACCTGTTCATTGTTCATTAACATTTATGGGCCAGTTTAATGGAAAAACACTTTGGCTCTCAAGTGTTTAACGGGGAATAGTTTCAGCAGGTATATAATCGTTCTCCAGTGCCTACACTACAAAGCGTCAGATCATAAATAACACTAATCTAGGCATGACCAGACCAGCACCCTGTGGGTCACCTACACGTGGATTGTTTTACCAGCACCTGCTGTGCTGTTTAACACTATGACACTGTGCATTATTTATGCTGTTAAATGATTGAAGTAACAATTACATGAGGTAAACATTGTTACAGAGGCATTTTAACTGTATTAATTATATTAATTTTCACATCTAATTATCACACCTAGCCTTCAATTCTTTCCACAGTGGAAATGACTGTGGTAGCATTAACTCCCGAATGTGGTTTACTCTTTCCTCGTGCAGGTGCTGGTATATTATTATTTAATCTGGGCACAGTCATGATCTCAGTCCTTCGCCATGTGTTTTATTCCTCTGTCTCTCTCACACACAAAAACAGTAGTTAAGTCTGAGAAAAGCCTCTCTACTAAGCATTTCTCATCCTGGTTAAACTCCATGGAGCATAGAAGTGTTGCCAAACCTCAGCCTCTGTCAGTATACGAGTCTTGAATTGCTATCATCTCAGAGAGCAAGGCTGTAACAGCTGAAAGCTGAAGGCCAATTTTGATCGTCTCTATTGGGATCGACATCAAGCCCGAGTTCATTCAGCAATGGTTACTTTTTTCTTTTAGGAGTCTTCTCATAGCAGTTGATCAAACTTTTTACAAGGTGTGGACTGAGACACGCTTAAGAGTCTTAATATGGGTTTAATGTCTTGGAGAAATGACACAGTGCAGTGATAGAATGAGCTGTGAAAATCAAATTGTTTCTTCCACAAAGGGGAAATGAATTAGCACCATTCTCATGTAGCAGTCTGAATCAGTGCCACCTCTTTGTTTGAGAATGGCAACAGCAGTTTTGTAATATACACCCCGAGTTAGCAGATTAAAACTGATGAGTGCAGAAGTGTACTGAGATTTGTAACTAGGGCAGAGCATCCAGAGTCTTCTCTCCTGGCTTGAAACACACATCCGAAAGTTTCCCCCCGTGAGTGTACCGGAGCTCTTGGTTAGTGGTTCGTGGACGGAGTGACCACAAGGAGCCTGTAACTCGTGGGAAAGCAGAGACAAGAAGAACTTTTAGAGCATTTTTCTGAAGCAAAATGATTTGGGAAGCAATCATTCAACACTGAAGCAGAAAAAATAAACTTTCGTTTTTCTCCGGAAGCCAAGCTGAGAATGCCTGTAGATAATTTTCACGCATTCACAGATTTTGTACCAGCTACTGTGTTCCTTCATGTCCCTACGCTGTCAGTCTGGCTGTCAGAATACCTATCTCCTCCTGAAATAGCAGTGAGAGAAAAACAATTATCACCTCCCTACGCTTGAAATTCAGTGGAGGAAAGCATGACGCACATGGGACGCTGAAACTTGCTCATACTTTCACACTGCCTCATTATCACAATATACTGCCGTGGACTAAAATAAGGTTCTTCCACACAAATGCTAAACTGATTCATTACAAGAATTATTTCGAGCATAAAATAGGATGACTTTGGATCTCATTCTTGTAAAAAACACATTGCAGAATGTAAGGAAGTAAGCACACTAGCAGACATGGTTATGTAGGAAAGTTGCTAGACTTCCCATGACATTCCTCTGTTGTTTGAAAGTCGGTAGGCACTAGGCTGTGCTCGTGGTTCTGTGGAGAAGTGCTGGTGTTTATTTAAGCGCGGCGAGTCCATGGCTAATGGGAGGGTGTCTGGCTATGCTATTCTCTAAGGACACTGGCAAGGGAATGAAGACAAATTTGACCCAGGGAACTGGCCATGTGCACAGAAGCTGGTGGTGGGGATAATGGATGGATGTCCACCCCGACCCCATTTTTAGACTTGTTTGGGTGGTGGTCTGAAAGCCATAGGACAAATCACATGTAGCAGTTGCACTGTGGTCAGGGAAGTATCAACACCTTTGAGTGGTTAGCTATTTAAAGATGTTACTATTTTATTTTCATGAAAAAAAAGAGTTACGTAAGTATCTTCAGAGAGAATCTAAATATTAAACAGTAGCAATCTGTCAGCCATTATTTAGTCTTTATTGCATGTTTTTGCCTCAGAAAGAACCAAAAAACATTTGACCTTTTCTTCACCCTGCACTGGTCAGGAAATGCCTACATTACAATCATCTAAAAATGTCTAAAAGTCTCAGGATTTCACAGGCCTGTGTGCCTCCTTAAGGCCTGCTTTTAGAGTTTTGTGGGAGGGCAAATGGAGAGGTTTATAGGCAAAGCAACTAGCAGTCCCTCCCCAATTCCCTTTTTTTTTTTTTTTTGCTTTTTCCATCTGGTCTGTACATCTGAATAGGGTTCCTGTGGGTGGTCCCTGGGGCCGCTGGGCCAGAGGCTTCCTGTTGTCTTCAGGCCTGCTGCTTGCTGTCATTCCCTAATGTACTGTGCCTTAGGGGTGAAAGGGGTTGATGGATGCTACATTGTGCAGTGATCAATAAGCTGTTTTTGATGTTTCTTATCCATAATCCATAATATCCATAATTCTTTTTTACCCTCTTTGATGCAAACCAGTTTGCACCAGTCTGATCCTCTCTAGAGAGTTTCCATGCTGCCGAAGTATCCTTGAAGGGGTGTGGTTGGACACTGGTATCTGAATGACAATGTTGTGTTTACACTGAGGGGGAAGGCGAGGGACATGGGGATGGGACTATGCTCATGGTGTTATCTGAGTTTTAAAGAAAAAGTTTCAAGGCACCTGTACTTAAACAGCAGCTGAGTCCAGGGGTGAGGGACAAAGAAAAACTCAGTGATGCAAACAATGCCTTGTAGAGTTGTGGAATTCTGGGACAGGTGTCTCCTTCCCTAAGAGAAAGACAGTCAAACAGGCAGTTAATGGGCCTGACTGAGATGTTTGCATGGCTCTTTTTCCTTCCTGGAGTAAAAAAAGAAACAGAAGCAGCAGGCTGTCCCATGTGCAGACATGCCTTCTTGATCAGCATGGCATTTAAATAATGTTTGTCCTGGAAGTCCTCCTGTAGGGACATGCTATTGAGATTCAAGCAGGCTGGCATATTGACATTAGCATTCAGACTAAGCTGAATTTGTTACAGTTGGTTACAATTATACCATAATTCCTCTAGAAAGACATGCCAATAATGGAAGGATTTGCGTTCAGGAATGGGGATAATAAAGTAAACATTTCCACTGGCAGTGAGATTATTCATTGATAATTGTTCTACTCACTATTTCAAGTATAATTACCGTATTTGGATGTCTCAAACAGAAATTGAACATACTGTCTGAATTAGAGGAACACACGTTTAGAGACTAGTGCTGAACATGTGTCTGGTGTGGCACACTGGGAAACAATGCTATCTGAGTAAATGAAAAGTGGGGTGGGCTACAACAAAGAAGCTTTGTTCCTCCAGAGGCCTCAAGGTCTCTGTTTCCTACTGATGACTACAGTGGTGTAAGGGAGATTAGGTGTCTCATGAAGGTGTCAGGGTTAAAGGTCATGAAGCAATGTTTTTCACATCTGTACGCCTCTGTGCCCTGAGGGTTGGAAACCATGATATCATGTTTGAGTAGTTGTGTTTTTTAGGTATTTTTCCTTTCCTTCAGAGAAAACTGTTCGTGTGCTTGGACCCCTACACTTCATTTCTTTCTGCTCTTTTCTCATTCTATCTGATGATCTCTGATGATTAGGTATTTATTAAAGCCAAATTTTATGGAGGGAGCCTCTTGTGCCAAGCAGGTAAAAGCATAAATGAGATGCAAGGAAATCATTTGGGGGAAGAAAGGGTCTTTGTAATCACAGGCAGTATATTAGACACAGGATAATTGGCTTGGGTATCACAGACCCTATGCCAGGAAAGTGAGGTTTGGGACTTTGCCTTCTACCAGGTTTCCACTATAAAATGGAGGATAGCCACTCCAACGATTCATAGAAAACTGCATTGCAACAATCATTTCTTGGTATCAGTATGATCAGTTTGATTATTTGGAGATTTTGAGATTTTTTTCTGTAACTTAATGATTTACAGGTAGGAGAAGATGGTCCAAAATTTGTATCAAAAGAACATTTACTCAGAACATACAGAGTTATTGATGGAACATCTGTTTCATGGTTGATGAATTTCTCAGTGAATGTTAATCATAAGAAAGCTGCTTGATTCCAGTGGTTCCTTCCATATAAAGTGTCTTTGCTGCTTGTTTTTCTCAAAATAGGAGAAAACTGTTGGGTAACAGAAATCAGGCTGTAGATTTAGATTCCTAATGAATAAGTCAGGAGCAATAGTGGCAAGTAAAACTCCCTGATACAAGATGAGGAAGAAACTGAGAGGAACCAGACTCAAAAGAGAACTCATTCTGTTCTGGGTGACACCGGCTTATAAATCACTACAGTATACAGTTGTAGAACATCAACATTATACAGTACTAAGTGTGTGAAAAGGATGTTCAGTATGATTGCATTGTGAATATGAGTCCTGGAAGGAGCACAGAACAGTCTTTCTGATTACAGCAGCAGTTCTTAGGTACACATGTACAGTTTCCAGGTGAGAATATTCACTGAAGTAAGGATGAGTCTTGGGCTTGAACTGTTTTTGGGAAGAGCAAAATCAACAGCAGAAGCTGTTCTGTGTCACTGGAGATTGACCTTTTGAGCTGAAATAGAGGAAACAACAAAGACAATGGTTGACTCACAAGTTAAGTAGGAAAAACAACACCAGATTCAATGAAAGTCCTAGACTTATATTATAAGTCCTTCATAAAGAAACCATCTTGTTGAGGCTATTTTCAGCCACTCTGTCTCATTCCACTTTACAGTACATGGGTGGCTACCTTACACATCCCAAACAGCACATGTTAGAAATGTGTAAGAAACACATACATGTAACTATGCTCAGTTTCCATCCATTCAGGCTGTGGTACTGGTGGTCAAAGCTGCCTTAACCCCATCACTCAGAGTCCACACTGAACAGCGGCATGATTGTGCCCGTCCTCTTTTAATGGACACGTTATGCTTCAGAGGTGACTAGCTTAGTGTTCTCGACCAAGCGTGCTACATCTGACACAGTAAAGGGTGGCTAGTGGAAGTTTTCCTTCACAGCTGATCAAAGGCCAGTTTTGTGGTTTCTCTCCTAATTGTAAAGGTTACGTAGTGGAGAAGGGAAGCTTGTCTTCGATTAGAACAAAAAGGTCCTTCTGTTCTGAGAGAGCAAAAAGCGAGCAAGTATTCCCACCACACTGAAAGTTTAAAAGGCCCGTACAAACACGGCACACCAGAAATTTAAATCCACATATACAGTGTGTAATAGTATTACATTTCTTACTAACCTGTACAAAAGGTGCTTGTTTTAAAGAAGTGTAAGTTACGAAGGTTGTAGTTTGACAGGTTCCATATTTACTCAAATTTTGAATTAACTAAACATTCTAGGTTATAAATCATACTTTTTTTTATTATATGTGATGACTATTTTAAGCAAAGACACAAAATCACGTATTCCTATAACAACCTTCAAAGCTAATATTTCCTCTGCAATAAATGTTTTATTACTATATATATTATGTGTATTATGTATATTAACTGAAGCCATTTCTTGTTTTATGATATACTTCAGATTCGTATGTATAATATGTACAGTAATACAAAAGGGGTTGTCAGAACAGTAGAAGATCAAATTTAAAACACAGAATAACCACAAAAATGAAGGACAGAAATTAATGTGCAACTATTTTTTTTGTGTTTTTTTTTTTTTTGACGTTAAAGTCAATCTTACACTTTAGACCTTTATTTCTTGCTTAATATGTACTTACCTTGCAATGAGTCAATACAACCAACAGTGGAGTAATATTTAATTTATAATATTTATACATATTAATGATTTAATAATAATAAAATTAAAACGAATAAGACTTGCTACTTGCTAAAAAAAAAAAAAAAAAATGACATCTTTGACTCATATGTGCTTTTAGATAATTATTCTTACAGTAAGTTCCTAAATTGGTGTAACTTGGAACCCTTTATATTAACCCTTACATAGAACCTCTAAGTTCTAACCTTTTCCCACTGCCACTGAGTGTACATACAGTGCCTATTAATGAGGCCCAACTTCAGTTCAGTTTTATTTATGTAGTGCTTTTAGCATTGGACATCATCACAAAGCAAATTTAATTTGGATTTAATTTTTAAACTTATCCCTAAAGAGCAATCCCGAGGTTATGGAAGCAAGGATGAATTCCCTGAGATGACAATCATCACCATGATTTTAATGATGGTCCACTGAGGTGCTGTGGAACGTTGAACAGAACCTTCCTGGTCATCAGTCAAGTCCACACTATGATTAATTAGTGTGAAGGGCACTTGTGAAGGGAGCAGAGCCTGCTGGCTGACTTGGAAATGATAAGGGCTGCACTCATTAAGCCAGGCTGGATAAACACTGTTTTATTTTTACCCCCTGCTAAAAGGACCACTGCCTCACCTACAGCCACAGTTGTTCATTTTAAAGTTATCACACATGCATTCCTGCTTGGCTGTAAATGAGCCTCTTGTCTCTATCTCTGAGGGGATAGGTGAAGAGGGTGTGAGCATTGAGCTGCCTTCTCTTATTGCTTTGGAGTGCCTGTCTATCAGTGATCACATGCCAGTTTAAAACAGCATGCTGTTAGCATATGCATTAGTAAACATCTCTAAAACAGGTGCTTTCGGATGCCATTAGAGTGAGCTACGCGTCAAAGTGATGGTCAACATCTGCAGGGTGAATTACTGTGTTCCTAGCGCTGATGTGGGTGGAGAACACAGCCGGGTGTCTTAATCATGCTCTGAACAATCGGCTTCATAAAGGCAGGTCCTCTGTGACAGATCAGTCTGTGAGGCATTTGGGCTTGGCCTAATGAATGAACAATTTTGTTTTTCACACACAGGCAGGTGGCCTTCCGACAAACCCACTCAGACATCAGAGTCGAGTGGCCTTCTGGCCTTCTTATAGGAGCAAGACCTTGCACTTAACACCCACTGATACATTCAAGAACAACAGGCACATGTTAGACCAAACATAACACTGCTGCCAGACCAATTACGCTCCAGGAATGCACACTGTACAGCGTGTGGTGTGAGTGATTGCTGAGAAAGCAAGGATCCTGTAAAAACTTTGAACAAGTGTTACAAGACACAAACAGGCACCACCTCCTCATTTCCCATGTTATAACATTCGGGTTTTTGATTTTATTTTCTTCTATTTATCTGTTGAAGTTCTGCAGTTTTTCTTCAGCAGAATGAAGAGTTAAAATCTGCCAATTTGTTTTTGTCTCAGTAAGCAGGGTGTGGGAAAAGCAGACAGCAGGGAGGGTGTGGACTCACAGGAGATGCTCTCTATTACTGGATGTTCCTAAACATATTCACAACCTCATCCAGCCAGTGAGCTCCCATAGCAAAGAGTGAGAAAGCTATTTTTTATGACATGCCTTCTTTAAGGCATTGTGACTAATTTTTGCTGCTTCTAAGATCAAATTTTGGAGGCCTTCAACAGTGTACTTCAAGTAAGGAATAAAACATGATGGGCATGCTGTAACAGGAAAATAATCAACAATGGGATAGTGGCATACACCCCAATATGGCACTGAGTTACTGTTACTGTTTCTGTTACCATCCCTAAGTTGATTATTATTATTATTATTTTATTTATTTTATTTTTTTTTACAATTTTATTAATGAACAACGCATACTTTTTTATTAATTTATAGTTAAATTTAATGTTCATGGAACATCCACGAAATATGTTACTTCCTGTTATCACTTATAAAACCTAAAAAAGTGCAGTTCCCACACCAGTCTTTTTTTATTCTCCCATTATGAGAAAAAAATACTTGATTCTAAACCATCATAAATTATAAAAAAAAAAATCAACACTTTCTGACCAATCAGATTCATGAATTCAACTGCACTGTGGTATAATAATTCTATGGTCAATCTGTCTGCGTGATTCTAAAGACATTTCTACAATGTTGATGCAACATTTTTAGTGTTAGGCATATTTGCAATAATATTTCGTTAATGTTATTTTTTTTTGTCTAATTCATAGCATTGTATGACAAAAATTCTAATACCATTGTGCAGCAAACCTTTATTACAGCAGATTTTTTTAAGAACATTTCAGTAGACAGTAACATTAACACCAGGAGAATATTGCACTGAGTGAACAATAATGTTTCTGTAAGCTAGATTGTTTTTTTTGTTTTTTGTTTTTTTTTTGAGAATGAAAGAATAGCATATATAGGAAGGATCTGAGGTTTGAGGCCAGGGCAAGGCTTTGTATAGGCCATAGAGGAAATCATTCCATTGTGGCAATGGGTGAATGTCAGCAAATACCTCAGCCATGTTCTCCCCGCTTGCAGACACACACACAGTAAAAGGTCATACCCTGTGCAACCGGACAAATTGGTAGTGGGCTGATTTTCATGCTGGTCGTGGTGGCCACACAGATTTTGATCTTTAAAAGCACTACCACTTCTAATTGAATCTCTGTGTGTATGGACTCGCCCAATGTGTTTTTAATTGAGGTAATGTGTTTCTCATTTGCAGCTGTGTACACCACAAGAGAAAGGCATTCTATACACTCAAACTCAATATGGGCTATTTCAGTGTTCCTATATACAGCTCTTTTTGAAGAAATACCATATTATTAAACAGGATATGACACATTTTCACCAACTGCAAAGCCGTATATAGCATTATTCTGCTCATAACGTGGCCATTTGTTAGAATTTTTAATAATAAAAATTCAAACAATTTAAAGATTCATACAAATTCAAACCGATTCACTGTAAAACAACAACAACAACATGAATTTCAAGACTGTTACATAGATGTCTGTTACAGGACATTTTTATTTATATTTATTTCATCTCATGATAGAACTACCAGATTTACCAAAAGCTATGGTATTAATTGAGCAAGCTAAACTAACAAAGGCTGACTTTATAAAGGCTGACTTTAACTTTATATGACTGAGTCAGTCATTCTTGGTGGAAGAAAAACAGATGTAGCATTTAATAAAGATAGTTATTAAATAAGATAAGATATTTGGTTCAATAAGTGAGGAATAAAACACGACAGGGCATGTTGTTATAGGAAAAAAAATCAACAAGAGTACAGTGAAGTGTTTTATTTCTCTTATACCACAGCAGTTTGTCAATGCTTACAATTTTTTTTAGTTTAATACAGAATAATTTGTCATACTTTTTATCTGTTAATAGTTACATTTTAATGTTTTGGAATGTCAACGAGACAAGTTAGTTCCTCTTATCACCAGCAGCTGTAAATACTCATTCCCTCACCAGCCTCTCTTTTCCCCTCTCTTGAAGTTAATAAGACAAAAAAAGAAATGAGTAACTGAGAAACAGCAAAGCACGAAACCATTCTGTTCTGAGACCTTAAAGTTACAGCTTTACCTGCTGCAAAGCGCTGACACTGGAGACTCCTTTCAAAAAATGGTAATTAAACATCTCATGAGAAACTTCAACATGCAAGTCTCTGTGGAAGTTCTAGGGAAGGAATCAACAACTTCAGGCCAATCAGATTCAAGAATTCAACAGTGCTGTGGTATAATTCAAATGATCAAACAGGCAGGGGTTAAATTGGGCCGGGGCTGTATGGGACTGGGCCCCGGCACATAGGCTTACAACTTTCCTCGTACATTTTCAGCAATATATATATATATATATATATATATATATATATATATATATATATATATATATATATATATATATATATATATATAAAAAATATGTTTAATATATATATTATATATATTATATGTTTGTTGCCACAGGGTGAGATTTGTGAAGCAAAAGCCTATCCTTTTGAAACGTTTTTATTTGTCAAAATAAATCACAAAATTTTATTGTCATCAGATGTAGCTTTGCACCCTGCCAGCTTCTAGAATGGATTTTGACCAGCATTTTAGTGTTCATAGCAGAGGGCCCCCCCATAACAAATCCCAATTGAACCCCTGCAAACAGGTATTTACAGTATTCATTTATTGTCTAAGCAGTTCAGAAAATGTGGTTTATTTAAGACTATCCAATATATATTTTCAAAGCAGTACCCAAAACTGTTCACTTTTATTAGTTTGCCTTCATTTGCTTTGACTGCTTTGTTGCCAAGTCATACTTGCACACCTGTGTATGGTATCTTCTGTTAACGTTGGGAAATGTTATAGCAGTTCGTTTTCTTTGAATAGAACTTTGTAGTAGTGTTATAAACATTGGTATATAAATACAGCTATAAATACCATGTTATGAGTGTAAATCATGTTGACCTTTAGAGAACATAAAGACACTGTTTACTGTAAGCTAACGTTTATCCCCGTCTAGTGGAATTTATGACCCTGGGATTGGAGACTACTGATTTTCCTCGTCACTGTACTGCTATAGTGTGTATTTATTTCTATGTATTCTAAACTGAAGAGGTTTCTTTTGGGAAACTGGGTCCACCCTAATATTTTGTGTGCAATATCACATCTCGGGATCTGTTCTTGATGCAATCACGTTTAGAAAGAACTTTGTCTATGAGGTGCTGCAGAATACTTGGGCAACTGAATGCACTTTAGTAACATTTAGCCTTCTTAAGAGCTAGAGCTGTCTTTATACATAAATCATGACTGGGGTTTTTTACAATATTGCTTTGTTTTTGCTGCTTGGTGAGAGTTCCCAGCCTGTTTCCTTTAGCTTGGCAGCACCGTTTATGCAAAAGGCCAAAGAAAAGGTTTGTTATGGATGTGCCTTGCACTAGCTCTGAATCCTTCTCTCGGTGGGACCGAGCAGCTTTTTGTGCAAAGCCCTTAACTGTACGTTGAGCCTGAGCTTAACTCTGGTCATCCACATGACAAGCAGACAGGAAGCTGCTATTTAAGACCACGCTGGAGTAAATACAGAAACAACTCGTAAACATAATGTGTGTGCTTTAGAAGTAAAGTGTGTGTTTTCAGTCACACCGGGACACATAGCGAACATTTCTGAGTGTTAAAACTCTCAACACCACAGCTTGTACTGGTCTTATAGCAGCCCAGAAGTATATAAAAGCAAGAGATTGATGAGGCTTTGGAAATGGTTTACATTATTGTATTATTCATATAATGGTGTTGTTCTCCAGTATAAACTTAGCTGTAATAAAACATGGCCTGTTATTACGCAATCGTTGAACTTGGCAGAGGATTGCAGTGCGCTTCAGTCTGGCTCAGAGATGCCCAGGGTGGAGCTGTGAGGACAATCAGAAGCCCAGTCTTTCCAGTTAGACAACAGTCAGCACATACTGGGGAAAGTCCCATCACTGGACTGTGGGAATGGATCAGTCTGTATCCGGCTGTGAGATTTAAGTAAATGGTAGAACACTAGTGTTTACGAGAAACCCAAGGAACTGAGCTGTTTTTAGACTGAGGAAGTAGTGGTCACTGCTTTGTATAAGTAGGTGTTAGCTAAGACTATACCCTGGAGGAACAATATAGAAGCAAAAGAGTTCATTTGATTTATGACCCTGTGTTTGGATTCAGTGTCCACATGAAAATAATAAAACGTGTTTTGCAAACAAAACTTATGGCTTTGCTGGGTTTGATCCATGTTTTCTTCTTGGTTACATAAACCATACAATTGTGTGGCAATTGTTTATACAAATGAACACTTTTTGTTTCTCCTCTCAGCTTACCGTGATGTTGAAATCCAGTGATCTCACCATTTGGAGCAAATCAGAACACTTGCTAACAAGCAATGTCATTTTTATAAGCTCTCAGTTACATATTGCAGAAAACCACACACTGAGCGAGCTGTTTTGCTCTGTTTTCTCTGCTAATCCTGCATAGATCTTTTTATGGATTTGAATTTATATGAAATCACCTGGAAGGTAATCTCAGAAAAAAAGATACCACACTGCACCATTATTGCTTGTCACTGAGGTTCAGGAGGACTTCTATTCAGGGTTGCCAGGTCTCACAAACCTCACAAAAGGATCTGAAATGCACCAAAAGATTTCAGGTATTGTAAAAGGGAGATACATTTTTCCCACTTTGAGTGTGAAACAAGGTCATCGTGGTGCATACAACGTGGTGCACGCAAGAATAGGAGAAGTCGAGGTCAGAACATCTCATCTGTCTTGACATCCTCAAGCCTAGACGTGTTTTCTTCCTCTGTGTATGTGTGTGGAAGGCTTGGGTTTTGTGGTATTTTTGTTGTGTTGTGATGTTTTTTAGCTGGTTGTCTGTACCGATTCATTTAAATAACAGTAAGTAAACACTATGAAAGAAATATGTTTTTATACCAAATCACTGTTGAACTCTCAAATCTGATTCTGATCTGGTGTTTTTAGTATTTTATTATAATTTTTCAGTAGTTACAGTGGTAGGTTTACATTAATGTGATCATTTTAATATGCAATATCTGGAATAGGCCGTTTGTCACAAACAGACTCCCCAAAAAAAAAATCTTTCCATCTCCCAATCTTTGCAGTATGTCTTAAAACAGAAATGGTTCTGTACATCATAGATACACTTACTCTTTCCCTTTGTTTGCCATAGCCTATGATAAGACTTCATTCTTAATTGAATTTAAACTACCTCAAAAAAGCCACCCTCAAACCTTTTCCAAAACTACCTCAATTTGGCATGAAAACACAACCATGGCAACCCTGTTTTTATTGTACCTTTAATATACTTTTACTTGGAAAAGTGAAACAACTATTGTACATTACATTGTCTTTCCCATGTGAGAAAAGCACATTTAAATATCGTTATAGTTTAAAATAACAACAGTTATTGAACCAGAACTTTCAGTTGAAGAACAGGATTGTGTTTATTTTATCAGTTTATTTCATCAGTGTGCTGTTCCACTGCCAAATCTGAGCTGGCTCTTCTTAGTTCCAGTGAAATCGCACACAGCCCATGATGACTGAGACTTGTCGAGACTGGTTGTGCCCTATTTTCTTCCATTCAGAGCCTTTAAGAAAGAGACTATAAAACATAGTTTATGCATTTGGCAATAAAGGCAATGACTGCATTACTCACTGTGTATAAATCCAGCAGTAAAAGTTAATGGCACTGCTGTATGCTTGGTGCTTATGAATAAAGACTGGGGCACTACACTAAATAAATCTTATGCAGGTCAGCCGTATTTTGCATCATAAATTAATAAAGTAAATGTATGCATTTGTAATTTCCTTTTATCTTTATCTCTCTCTCTCTCTTTTTGCTGTAGGTGTGCTGTCCCTGCCGGCTTATTTCAGTCCGTACACGGAGGGCCAGCAGACCGGAGTGGAGAGCAGAGAGGATGCATACGCCCAGCTTGAGCTGCGCACTCTGGAGCAGTCTCTACTGGCCACCTGCGTAGGCAGCATCTCTGAACTAAGTGAGTTTTAAACCGTTTATAGTTACATTTATTGTTGTGGAGCGTTCACAAAACTAGTCAGCTCCTGTTATCGCTTAGGTCAAGCACCTCTAAACAGTCATTACCTCACCAGACTCTCTTTTGTCTTGAATATTCCAAACAAATGCAGCTTGTCATGTTAGAGAGAAAGTACAAAGCTCAAACTCATCTGTCCTGAAGACTTTCCAGTGTCTGAAAACATAAACTTACAGCTTTACCTTTGACTGTTACAAAGTGCTGACACTGGGGACTCCTTCTAAAATTGCTAAATGAACTAAATTGCTAAATGAATCTGCTCAAAGAAAACCAACAACCAATCAACAATTAGTGCTTTTTATCTGTTTCTGTGGAGTGTCTGCCATACCAGTCCCTGTTTAAGGTGTAATAGAAACAATACCTTCATTAATACCAATGATTTGAATTACTGTTATAGAAAATTAATCAACTTGTTCTGACCAATCAAAGCTGAGAGTTCAGGAGCTCTGTTGTGTAAATCTGAAATAACAAAGGGCTCATCCAGTCCATCCATTTCCACCATTAAACACCAAAGAGTATTTCTGAGCATGTTTGTGTCTATTTGCATTTCCCTGTCCGTCATCCTTTGTCTCATCTCTTCCTTCTGTCACTCTGATGTTTTACGAATCTGGGCACTCCTGACAGCATGGAAGTGGAACATTGAGAAAAAAAAAGGAAAAAAAAAAACATCATTAACATACAATAAGCATTCTGACTGTCATGGGAGAAGCAGTCATGCTTATTCATGTACGCACACTGAGTGTCATAGCTTCTGGTAAATAGTGTAAGCTTATGTTAAGTTTTCAATGATGAAAAGCAGCAATGAGCTCATGCTTGAACTGTGCAGAAAGCAGAGAGCAGTTTACTGGCTGTTTTTGTAGTGGGGTGAATGTGGGAAAGGTGATAACTTGAATGTTATTTATCTTTCCAGGCAGATTATTCCATTATTCCTCCCTTCTGGTAAACACTCCTCATGTCAGTTCCTTAGGAGGAGGACAGAGATGTGTTTGCTCTCTAAACATCAAGCTGCATGAGATAAAAGAGAGAAAGGCAAAGGGGGATGTTAGGATGTGTGCGAATGAAAGATGAAAAAACTCTCAGACTCCATGTGAGATCAGTTTCAACTAGCAAAATTTTGTTAGTCTGTTGAGCCCGAGAAGCGCCAGTGTTAGTTTAGTGTGACAGGACGTCCTGAGTGCTGCTTAACTGGATATAAGGTAGAGGTTAGAATAGGAGAAGTCGGGGTCAGAACATCTCATCTTATCTGCCTTGACATCCTCGAGCCTAGATGTGTCTTCCTCTGTGTGTGTGTGGAAGGCTTGGGTTTCTTGGCGCTGCTACTGTTATGTCATTAAGAATATGTTTTAGTTTGTTGTGATGGTTTTTAACTGGTTGTACACACCGATTTGTTTAAATAACAGTAAGTAAACACTGAAAAAATCTGTTTTTATACCAAAACACAGTTGAATTCTCAAATCTGATTGGTCAGAAAGTGTTTTTATTATTTTATTATTATTTTTCTATAACTGCAGCTCACAGTACTTACAGTAGTAGGTTTACATTAATATGCTCATTCTAATATGGTCTGGTTATTATAGTAACCATATTTCTTGGTAATTTCTTCATAATCTGAAAATGCGAAAATACAGTATGGGAGGGGGGGTGGGCGGAGCTTGCATGTTCTCCCCGTGCTTTTGGGCTTTCCTTTCCAGTCCAAAGACACGCACTGTAGGCTGATTGGCATTTCCAAATTGTGCGTAGTGTGTGATTGTGCTGTGGCCCGAGTTCCCTTGGATAGGCTCCAGGCTCCCCCGCGAATCTGTGTAGAATAAGCGGTATGAAAATTAAATGGATGGATGGATGGATGGATGGATGGATGGAATACAGTATGCCATCTTTTTCTTCCATGCCTTTTTCCTACATCAAGCAACGCAGGGGTGTATTTGCCCATAACTTTGGTACAGGTAACCATAAAGCAACTAAAATTAGACAATGGACTCTTAAACCTTTAAATATTTAAATAAATAACATAAAAATAGTATTGATAGTAAGTATTTTATGAAATAGTATTCAAATCATAATATTTATTTTGGCAGCCCTATTAGGTGATAATTTTTTAAATTTACTATATAATCATATGTGGCACAACAAGTCCCTTAAAAGTGTTACTCAAAGGTATTTCATCGTTCATATAGTATTTTTTCATTCTTTACATTACTTAAATTACAAAAACATGATCTTCTCCCAGTGGATTAGGACTTAATCTGATTCCCAGTTATTCCTCGATTTGGCTGTCTTACCTGTCTGTGAGTATTTACTTAGCGTGCCACAGGAAAACGCTCGAGCTTACTGATGTTAGAGGTCCATTTCCTCCTGCAAACATGTGGACACGCTCCTGTTTGTACCTGTGCACAAGAGCACATTCATCTGAGCGAACAGTACAGGAGAGTCTGTGAGTCAGAGTGAAAGCACTCCTTGTGGTGGCTTTCAGAGGTTGCCGGACTGCACTGGCACCATCTCTACTCACACACACACACACACACACACACACACACACACACACACACACACACACACACGCTCCAGGCAGTACTAGGCAGCATTGCCTGGGAGCAGTGGCAGACAGTGAAGTATCTGTAGAGTCCCAGCCACCCTGGTCATGGTGGATTTGGAGTCTATCCCAGGAACACTATGTGTGAGGTTAGAATACCCCCTGGCTGGGACACTAGACCATCACAGGACCGCATCTTTTTTTTTTACTGATTCCTGATTTGATTCATACACACTATCATAATGGAATTACTTTCTTATTAAATGGCTGTATCACAATGCATGAAGACATTTTCAGTGCCCAGTAAGATTCATGATAATTAGCTTTTCTTACAAAGTGTGAGCAATACAGTAGTTCAAAATAAACCTGAAAATATTCATTAGAAATTATTTAACAAGAAATGTATGATAATTGAAAGAAATATATACTTATCACTCAACCCTACTGCAACTGCAAAAAAAGAAAGTGTCTTCTTTGTTAAAGTGCAGAGAAATAAACACATATTAAATTTCTTTAATTGTGGCTTTAAAGTATAAAAACAACAAGTCACTGTCAACATCTTGCACCATTATGTGATGTTCTCTTGAAATGGTGCGTTAATGCTTTTGCTGCTTGGTGAGACAGCTGGGATAGGAAATGCCTCACATTTCAATTGGTATTACGTCTGAGCCAAAGAATCAATCTAGTATGGTCAAGCTAAGGAAATAGTGATGAACAGCAGGCCCAGCACAGCCTCCCTATTTCTTCTGAATTCTTCTGGGAGCCCTTCAGGGGCACAGTAGGACACAAAGAAGCTCCTTCAGCTACTAGTGGGGTCTTCAGCTCCTAATGGAAGGTCCCACCCTCTCCTAACCCACACACTTGGGTCAGAAATTAAGCTTGGGATAATTACCCCAAACGATTGTTACCCGTTCTCACAAATGGACCAGCCGGCGTCTGTGCATAGGAAACTGTGGGGTGTAGCCTAGCGCTCACTAATTGCTTCTTTTGTGACTCTGATGTTTTTTTGTTTCTTGATCTATAAAATGCTTTTCATGGTCCATCTGGTCCATGGTTCCTTAACCAGGTCCTGATTTACTGCTCATAAGATTTAGTGTCTCATAGAGCTCGAACACTCGTCCTCTGTCCTAATGAGCGTTATGGAGCAAGCTGTAAAAAATATTTTTTTCCATTTGAGTATTTCGAAATGCTAATGCAGGAATTTGGATGTGTACTCAAACAGTATGCAGGGTGAGGAGAGGAAATGAATCATGGGTGTGTGTGCAGTTGGCTCTGAAATATTATGGAAAAAAATGTTTCTATTTTGCTGTGTTGATTTTGTAGCCGACTATAAAGTCGCTTCATATCGTTAGTATGTATTAAGAAGAATTCAATGTCAGGCCTGTTGTCTTAGGTTTCAAGCTTATTGAATCATTTCTGATTAGATTTAGTGGGTAATTTTATATACCTAACCTATTCCACTTGATGTAATCAGGTTTTGGTAATCAGTGTGGTGGGACATGACACAACCGGGAGGTTAATTCGTATCCTTATTTGGATTTGTTCCTTTCTATCTAATCATTGTGTCCTGGCACTTACTCAATTCTGAAGGACCAGTCCATATTTAGCAGCCAGCCAGATAAAGAGCTGTGGAGCATCCATTTGTTATTTGGTTATCATTACGTATTAGGTGAAAACAGACAGGCTTAATGAACTAAAGTCAGCCACACTTTTTAGTACCTTTTTACTGCATGAGCATTAAGAACATATAAAGTTTACTACTTTATATACCATCCATGTATAAATTGTACACTTACTTTGGGCTGAATTGGAACAAAACAAGTATATAATTTTGAGTTTACTCTGAATAATACATTAAATACACTATTAAGTACACTATCCATATACTTATTACTTTATTTCAAATATTGACTTTTAAATCACAAACTAGCTAGTCATATGCAGGTTTAATTATATTTACCTTTTCTGAAATTACCAGTGGAAATAACATCAGGACATGTTAGTAAAAAAAAAAAATCCATTTGATTTGAGCTTTTTTTTTTTTTTTTTTTTCAGTTTAAAGGTATAATAAAGGAAGCACTCTCTTCTGTCGTCTCTCACCGAAAACACACCAAAATTGATTTGTTTACTGGAAACAATCAAATATAGACGATTTGATTGAAACAATCAAATATAGACGAAGTTTTAAAAGACTTGTCATAGAAGCAACATTTCTGGAGGTTTTCAGTAGGATATTGGGCTTCTAACCCAGGTATAGACTACATTCATGTTATGGCCATGTGACCTACTAATACATCGTGCACACTCCCATCTTATACAGATATCCCATGCACATAGATCATAATTACTACACACATCCTCTGGCAACATTACTTAACAGACATATGTCTGGAAATCTTATACCGTCCGAATAGTACTTTGGACAAGAGAAGCTGTCACACCTTTTTGAAAGCTTCTCATGTAATTACATAGGACACCATCATGTCATGTGGAACTATATACCTAAAAATTAGCACACTTAGAAATATTTTTTTAACTGTACAATAAGTACATTTAAAAGTAAAATAATACTTTACTCGGTAAATTGTGTACTTCTCAAGTGTACTTAAAATGCTAGTATATCAAAATTAGCTGTAATTATACAGTATTGTACACTTTGTGTATGTTTCATCGAGTATGAATTAGTATGCTTAAAGTTAACTTGGATAAACTTGTAGTATATTTGAATAGTTTGTGAATGACACAGTGAGGTGTGCTTTTTTATTCTGTTCCCTCTGATCAGGTGATCTGGTGTCACGGGCCATGCACCACATGCAGCGCCTGGGCTCGGTGCGGGTCGGAGTCAGTCCGGCTCGCCATGTCCGCCAGCAGCCCGTCTCCTGGTCTCCAGACGCCTTACACACACTCTACTACTTCCTGCGCTGCCCTCAGATGGAGTCCATGGAGAATCCCAACCTGGAGCCACCCAGAATGGCCCTGAGCAAAGAGAGGTAGGTCCCGGAGCACCTCTTCCCTTTCAGGCTGCACTAATTAACACCTGATGGCCCTATTCATATACATGTGAAGTAGGAGAAACCGCATAGCCTGGAGGAGATTTTAGAGGTGGTAATGATATGGTGGAGCTCCTTAATTCCCCATGTCTTTGCCTTTGTTGTGGAAATTCATTCAATTACGAGCTTAGTAGGGTTTTCTCTGAGGTGGTTCATTTTACCAGTCGGGGGGAATGTATGGTGGGTAGGACGTCATCTGTGCAGAGTAAGATGTACTTATATCATCTCAAGCAAGGCAACATTACCACATACCTTTCAGCATTTATAGTGCATTGTAGGCATGATTTTAATGTGAAATGTTTGTACTTTGTGTTGACAAGCATGACTGGTTTGGTGTGAATGACTGGAACCCCGCCTACACCATATTCTATTGGCTGATGCATGGCCACAATAGAGTATTGTTGTATCATTCATTATGGGTATACATATACTGTAGCTCACAACATATAGAAAGAGGGATTGTGGGATTTGAATGGATTTTTATGTAAATTACACTCCACTCATGTGCATCACAGTCTCATGGAGCTGATGTAAATTGAAACACTGGTTTCACAGGTTTGAGATTCACTCAAAATGCTTGAGAAATGCTGTCAGTGTAAATTGGCCCATACCGTTTGTTTTGACTCTTTTTCAATGTAAACCTTTTTTAACATTTGATTGGACAACAGAGCAAAATTAGGCATGCTTTAATACATGTTATCCATCAAACAATTATTCTTATTAATTATATATATATATTGTTCTCATGCATGGTCACTGTGACCTACCCTAACAATACTTTCTTTTCTGATTCCATCAGAAGATGTGTTGACATGTATTGCTGATTTGCTGTTGGCATTTGTAGACCAAGATTGTTTTTAAAGTGAAACGCATGTATTGTGCACTGACAACCATGATTTTGCTTCATATTAAATGCCTGTAGCTCCTCCCACACTGTCTCCTATTGGCTGATGCATTGCCAAGAGTTTGTATTGTTAAAAGTTCAGCTCTGGTAAACTTTTTTAACATACGATGGATTGAAATCAGCACATGTTGGTGCATGTTGTCTGTCACCACATTGTATGCATTGAAATAGACATGAGGAACATTATTGACATCTAACAAAAAGTCCTTGTGAATGCAGCATAATGCTGTAAGAAAAAGAGCAGCAAGAGTGGTGAAAGCAGGTAAAACCCAACGTAAACCTTTGCACAGATTCTTTGGACATGAGCTCTAGAATTTTTAAAGAGGAGGAACAATAGGATCGAGACGTTACTGTCAGAGCAAGAAGGAGGCCCTACAGCAGATTGTGCCTCATCTGTTCTTTTCCTTAAGAGAAGAAGAAAAAGGTTTCCATCCCTGAACACAATGGGAGAGTTCTTCCCAAAAAAGCTGGGATTAACCTGTCAGCAGCAGTACAGCTTAATGACTACAGATTACTGCAATAGGGAGGCTCCAGATGGTGTACATTTCTTGTCATTTGTACCTAACTCTAAACCCTAAATCCTAACTCTAATCTTTTGCACTAAAGCTCATGCCATTGCCAAACCTAAATCCAAACGGAATCGCTAAAGCAGCCTTCACACATTCACCTTCCTCGTCTTTCCTCAAGGGCAAAGTCGATATGATCCTTTGATGGTCTTGATGATTGTTAGCATTTGCGTGCTGCTTGTTAACGACTGTCAGACACTGTACACACACACACAGACACACACACGTATGCGTGTGATAATTGGGCCCAGGCCAGAGTGTAACGTGTTAGCCGCAGCTGACCTCGGTGCTGCGCAGCAACCTCAATCTAAACAACAAACTCGAGTGGAAAACAACAAAGGTGCAGTGGCAGCCCACTTCAAAGAGCTCAACATCTTCATGATAACACCACCACCATCACTAGAGATTTACAGCAATGAAAAGCAGGCGGTTCCTCAGCCCTGGCAGTGCCTCAACTCAGGGCCTGGCTCCTTATTCCAGATTCCCCTGTGTGCTCCTAGTGCTATTAAAAAAGGTATTAAAGCTTCGTTTGAAACTCAACCCAGTCTCTCTCTGGCACGCTGTGTGGTCTTGACACAACTCAGTAATTGTAGCGGCATTGTTCAGGGTCCTCCTATCATAGGCTGAGGTTACTGTGACACACGGATGTTTTACAACAGCCCAAGGCAATGTGCATGTCTGTTATCGAGAGGAGGCTGAGCGAGACAGAAAAAAAAAGAAGAAAAGAGCAGACAAAGAGGGGTCAGAGGGGTGAAGAGGAGCTCTTGGTGCTAAGCATCAGCGGCTGAACGAGAGGCTGAAATTAATAGATGACACACTGACCCTCTCTCTGCATCTGAAGACATACAGCTCACACATGCTGACTGCTGACATGTCATGCCTGCTGACTAGCAAAAGAGGTACTGATCGATTGGAACAACTTTGCCAACCCATCATAAATACATATGCATTTATCAGATAATAATGTCTCAAGGAACATAGTGGAACCTACAAGACAAAACACACAGTATGGGCCAGTTCACACTGAAAGCATTTCTGAAGCATTTTGAGTGTGAAACCTGTGAAACCAGTGTTTCAATTTACATCAGCATCATGAGACTGTGACTCATGTGAGTGTGTGAACTACATAAACATCCATTCAGATCCCACACTCTCACTTTCTATATGTTGTGAGCTATATGTAAACCCATAATGAAAAATACAGCACTTCCAGTTGTACAGCTTGTTGATCAAGTTTGTACAGTAGTGGTTTCTTCACGGCTCTAATTTTTTATTTTATTTTATTTTTTTAAAGTAAATTAGCAGAGAAATATTCTGAAACTCTGATATTTTGTCTCAACATCTACCTATTAATGGCCCAAAGCATAGGATTAGTGTCAGATCAGATTTAACATACAGTCTGTATGGATCCACTGCTGCCTGCTGCTCCATGATTTGGATATGTGTCACGTTGACTCACTCGTCTTACTCTCGGTCACGTAGCTCATTCAGGATCATCTTAAGCTCATCATTAACTGAAAGACACTAATGAAAGAAAGATTCATTCATTTATTCATCTTCAGAAACCGCTTTGGATCCAGGGCCAATTCCCGGAGCACTGGGTGTGATGTGGGAATACACCCTGGATTGGGCGCACACTCACATTCACACACTCGTTCACACTTAGGCCAATTGAGTGTAGCCAATACACCTACCGGCATGTTTTTAGGAGGTGGGAGGAAATCAGCGAGCCCAGAGTAAAACCATGCAGACACGAGAGAAGATGTGAAACTCCACACACAGACAGTAACCCGAGCTTAGTATCAAACCAGGGACCCTGGAGCTGAGAGGTGGCGGCTTCACCCCATGCACCACCATGCTGCCTCTAATGAAAAAGTGAATCAAATTCAAATAATTCGGTTGCTTTTTAATAATCCCAAAGGGCAATTTGCATGCACATAGAACGTACACGTTACAACATGATAGGTAAAAAGAAAAATTGCATACAGTGGTGCTTGAAAGTTTGTGAACCCTTTAGAGTTTTCTGTATTTGTATATTTTCTGTTTCCATATTTCTATGGTTTCTATAAATATGGCCAATGGCCAAGTCAAAATCTTAATCCAATAGAAATGTTGTGGAAGGACCTGAAGTGAGCAGTTCATGTGAGGAAACCCACCAACATCCCAGAGTTGAAGCTGTTCTGTACTGAGGAACGGGCTAAAATTCCTCCAAGCCGATGTGCAGGACTGATCAACAGTGACCAGAAACGTTTAGTTGCAGTTGTTGCTGCACAAGGGGGTCACACCAGATACTGAAAGCAAAGGTTCACATACTTTTGCCCCTCACAGATATGTAATATTGGATCATGTTCCTCAATAAATAAATGACCGAGTATAATATTTTCGTCTCATTTGTTTAATTGGGTTCTCTTTATCTACTTTTGGGACTTGTGTGAAAATCTGATGATGTTTTAGGTCATATTTATGCAGAAATATAGAAAATTCTAAAGGGTTCACAAACTTTCAAGCACCACTGTATAATCCTTAACAGTTTTTTAGAAGTCTGATTCTAAGTAAGACAACAGCATTTATTTAGAAGACAAATCAGTCCAGGAACACACCATTCCAACAGTCAGTTCTATAATGATGGCAGTGTAGTGATTAGCCTGATGGGAGCTAATCGACAGCTGGGTGCTATTTATGAGAAGGATCATCCAGCATTTGCTTTCACAGTTATATTACACTTTTAGAAGTTACAAAACTGTGATGCAGAAATATACTGAATATGATCATGGTGTTTGTGTATGGGAGGCACCTGTTCTGAATGAACAATAACAGAAAGCTTAAGCTATAATGGAGAAGCACGCCTCATGCTTTGGGAACGTCTGAGAGAATAAACTCAAAGAAGCTTTGTCAGCAGTGAAGGCTCTGGCTGAAAAACATTTTTTGGTCTGAGCTGTTTGTATCTAGCCTTAACTTTAAGCAAATAATCTAAGCTCTTCGTTCTGTAGAAAAACAACAGAAGGCTTAATCATCACGTCTTGCCAAACCACATTTAAGAAATTTAAGAGCATAAGGGGGAAAAAGTTGAGGCACAGGGTGCTATGAGTAGAGAACTGTGAGAACATCTGGAGTTTTCTGCTCGAACTGTGTGACTCGAAAGTGCTATAGCATGTTAGGAACATCCAGCGAGCGTGCACAGCATGTGGTCTGTGTAACTCAGGTCTAATCACAGTCACACATCTGAAGTGTGACCTACTCCCATCATGATCCCCATTACCCATCCATTGTGTGAGTGTAGGAGAGGCTAATTAGCATGGAGCGTTCTCCGGTTTCAGAGCCCTGTGCTCGACCAGGCTTTGATGTGGCCCATGGAACCAACTCAGATTTCAGGGCGTCGAACTTGAGCTCTAGAATCAGATGTGAGGGTCGTGGCTGAGGTGTGACCCAGGGGCCGCGCAAGCGAGAGCACCAGGGGCCCACACACGCCCGCCATGTATAGCATTGTAGCCCTGTGGCAAGTGAACAAAGCAAAGGTTAGAAGTGTTTGGAAGGGTTCGAGTTTCACACTGCTTGAGTTTCATTCAAATAGGAGCAGGTCACAAGAGTGGACTGTTCATCAAATGTGTGTGTGTGTGTGTGAGTATGTGTTAGTGGGGGTGCGAGGAGGCCAAAGGTATTAACATAGTAGCTTTATTGCACCAAAGCTAACTCTAGATTAGTTGTTTCCAAGCCCGAGAGCTTTTGAAGGATCGATAATTGCATTTAGAGATGGAAAAGTGCTAGTGGAAGTCCTCTATGGCAGGACACCGGGTCGTTTTGGCCGATGCGATCGTTCCAGTAGTGCCTGTCGCTGTTTTCAATCTTTTACTCTCACACACAGAGACACACACAATCAGACCATTGTGCTCTTTTCCAGATGATGCGGTCAAATTAGAGACCCATTTAAAACACATACTAGCCATTAACAGTGGCACGCACTGTATCTTCAGCACACACACTCACATGTTTGTAATGTACAGTGGTGCTTGAAAGTTTGTGAACCCTTTAGAATTTTCTATATATCTGCATAAATATGACCTAAAACAGCATCAGATTTTCACACAAGTCGTAAAAGTAGACAAAGAGAACCCAGTTAAACAAATGAGACAAAAATATTATACTTGGTCATTTATTTATCTGTTGCACTAGAGAGTAATCAGCAGAGAACTGTGCAGAACATCTACAGGTTATGTTCACTTACATAGTCCAAGTCTCTCATAGTAGCTCTTAATTACAGCAGATTACACTCTTTAGATCTTTACACAGGGGGTTTCCTCTGGGTACTCTGGTTTCCTCCCCCAGTCCAAAGACATGCACTGTAGGCTGATTGGCATCTCTAAATTGTGTGTGAATGAATGAGTGAGTGTGTGTGTGTGATTGTGTGTGTGTGTGTGTGATTGCGCCTTGTGGCCCGAGTCCCCTGGGATAGGCTCCCGTGCCCCTGTGTAGGATAAGCGGGACAGAAAATGGATGGATGGATCTTTTACATGCTTCTTAAACTATTTTGACTCCCAGAACAAACACTGGTCTTTTCTGTTCCAATCAGTTTTTTTTTGTTTTTTTTTTGAATATCTAAGAATAGCTTTCATGTGTCTCTGCGTATTATTTTTCTCCTCTGTTGTTGTTGATAGGACTCATCTCCCTTGCTCATGTTTACCTTCCTTAATGAGCACCTCATTCCACCCTGTGTTCTTCATTTGCATATGTCTTGTTAGACTGCCAGACTCCCGCTGGTCTGCCTGTGTTTTACCATGTCCCGGCTGTCACACCTCCTCCCTGAGAGCAAACCAGTGTTACATCCTTTTTTATATCTTTTTTTTTTTTTTTTTTTTTTAATGATTTATGTTAAGATTATAGAAGGGTGAAGTCGATTGTATATCACAGCTGCAGCTACAGATCCAGCGCTAATCTAACATACCTGATCCAGTCTTCAGTAGCACTGGACTATGAGAACTCTGCAGGATGGCGGATGTGTAGCTGCAGGTTTTGATCCAAATCTTCACTGCGGGACAAAGCTATAGTGATCAGGAATTCAACACTGGGCTGGGTAAAACATTACAAGCAAATACTTCACTCAAAATGATATAACAGTGAAGAATAATACGGCGAATGAGACTCAGTTAGCGCACATTTGCTTCCACTGTGAGCACCATGAGCATTTTGGATGAAGTAGGCAGTAAACCGTGAAATCTGTTCCAAAGTGATAAAGCTTGTGAAGCCATCGTGAAGCCACAGCCATTTGTACACTCTTTTTTAAAAAAAAAAGTTAAATCTAGAACCCCAGGGTTCTTTGGTTGGTATGTTTGAGCTCTACAACTGATTGTGTTCCTATTAAAAAGAGCTAGCCCAGTGGGCAAGTAGACGCTCTAATGTGCTACCCAGTCCCATGTTTTGGTTGCCCAGAATTCTAACTGCCTGACTAAAAACCGGCAGCTAAAGTGACGTAATAATGGTGAGTTAGTTAGCTAGCAAAGTGAATTAATACAGACTAAAGGAAACTAATAGCACAATGGTTTTGCACCTTCACTAAACCTTCACTAAACCCAGCATTCATGTTTGTAAGCGTTGCTATGGTTGTTCCAACAAACTACTTCTTCTCTCAGCTACTTCCTGTTGGTTTATAGGAAGTAGCTGAGCTTTAGTGTTTAGCACATTTGCCTCGCACCTGTGGGGTTGGGGGTTTGACTCCTGCCTCCGTCCCATGTGCGTGGAGTTTGCATGTTTTCCACAAGCTTCTGGGGTTTCCTCTGGGTACTCCGGTTTCCTCCCTAGTCCAAAGTCATGCGTTGTAGGCTGATTGGAATTTCAAAATTGTCCGTAGTGTGTGATTGTGCCCTGCGATAGGTTGTAGCCCGCCTTGTGCCCCAAGGTACCTGGGATAGGCTCCAGGCTCCCCCACGACCCTGCGTAGGATGGATGGATGGATGGATTTTAGGATTTGTCTGGGCAACTGCAAATTAAAAATATAGCCTGTAAACATTTTTGCTTGTCCTAGGTGGCTGGGCTACTGATTTATCTACACTGCTTTTGGTAAGCTATGAACCCTTGCTATGGGTCATTCAAAGTTGAAGTTACTTTAAAGGACCCTTATAAACTGAAGGGAGCACTAGATGGACGCTTTGCTCCAGGGAGTCTGGCTATTACTCTGAATGGAAAACTGGCTGCACAACCTATAAATCTCAGGTCAAGATCAAGCATAAAACATATTAACAGTAGCTTTTGTAATAAATTGTATATAATATGAATAAAACATCCAAAAAATAATGAAAAGGATATAGCCTTCCAAGACAGTAGGGCCTAACCATGCTCACTTCAGAAAGGACCACAGCCAAAGACTCCCCCTGGTGGCACACAGACACCACTTCTTTACTGCAGGACTGAGAGGGAAGAAGAACACTTCCCATGCAAAGGTTTCACATACAAAACCATTCCAAAATAAAACGATCTGTCTTTCTAATCATGTATACACTTCTCTGAAGTGTTTTCTTCCTTGTGGTGTTCTTTTATTTGACCCCATTTCCATGTATCCCCATGTTATCATCAAACCTTTCTTCATAGCTGACACTATTTAAAATCACTCATCTTTAGTAATTGTGCCGCTGGCTTTACAGTCTCTCTGCTCACTCGTTCTTTCAGCGTAATGCATCCACTATTAGAGTCAAGTCCTGTTTTATTTAGACATAAGTGTCTACAGGAAGACAGGAAGACACACACATGGAGAGTGGATTTGTATTCTCAGTGTGTGTGTGTGTGTGTGTGTGTGTGTGTGTGTGTGTGTGTGTGTGTGTGTGTGTGTAAGTGATGAAGGAGTGTGAGCAGTAGCAGCTGTGGGTATCAGGATGTGCAAGGGTGCTGAAAGAAAAAGTCCATCCTACTGAAGCCTGGACTCAGACTCTGTATACAAGAGCCCAGTTTTAAACACTATGGCCTGAGCCTGACAGCCCAGACACCGATTAAAGGTGCGGTCAGTGATTTTTAAGTCAGATTTTTGGCAAAATTCTCCTCACATTCCAGAAGCTTTAATAAAATATCTACTTAGAGGAGAAACTGTGGTCTTTGCGGCACCCCAATTCATTATACTCTTAAAAAAAAGGGGTTCCACAAGAGTTTTTTTGAATAGCTGAGTGCTCTTAGCCTGAGAGGGGTATATGCGGATGGGAAATTGTTTGTTATTTATATGTTTCCCCATTGGGGCAAATGAAGGACAATTTAGGGTTCTACATTTTTAAGACGGTACACGGAGAAATAAACTAATGTGATCCAGCCAATCAGGACAGGAAACGCCTTTAGTTGGATGTAAATCTTCTGGCACTAGCATTCATTTTATGTACCTTAGGCAACACATGCGCTCTTGAAAAAAGCTTTCTCAAGAACTCTTTGGAGAGATCTTCTCTTCCTAAACAGTTTGTACTTTGACCAAAATGTTGTAGGGTTCAGAATATAGGCTTTAAAAGTTCCCTCAGTGGGACAAGCTGAAGAATCTTTAAAGTCCCCGTAAAATGCCTTGAAATGCACAGCATTATTCGATGTGTTGGCGTAATTTCCACTGAAACAGGAAGTCGGGGTGGGACATATAGTGGCTCCTCCTTTTTAAATAGCCAATAGCTTTTAGCTTACCTCACAGCTTTGGCTTTTCAGCTGTACTTCAGCAGGATGATGTTTTATAACGTTGGGGGCGGGACACTTCAGATTCTAGAGAGCATTTGATTGGACAGAAAATCTGATGAGAAGCTGAAGTGCAGAATGATGTCATCAAAATTGTTGATCCGTATAGGTGGTAGAGTGAGACTGTAAATTTTGAATGCATATTCTTCTAAATGTGAAATTTGTTATTGTTTTGGAGCACACTAGCTTATAGATAACCTTAAGGCTAACAAATTCATACTAAAAGCCACAAAACGTCAATTTTTATTGCATGGGGACTTTAAGTAAACTGTATGTTCAATATTTGTTTGAATTGAGATTCAAAACTCAAAAGCACCAAAATGGCTAATTACACCTTCAAGGAGTAGTTTGTATCAAAGAATGTGTATTTATAATGTAGCTATTGTTACAGGGTTAATAGTACACTCATTAAATAAAGGCTCCATCTAGTACCCTAAAAGGTTCTTCAGTTTGTCCTGGGGAATACAGAACCCCGTGAAGAGGAAGTAGAGCCCCATCCAAAGAACCTTTGAGGAAGGTGTAGGATTGAGTCTACAAATGATGTAATGGACAAAAAAATGAAGAGGAAGCGCTCTGTATCCACACATGTTGTTGATACTGTAGCAGTGCATTTATCTGTGATGTGTGTCTCCTGTGCAGGCCCTTCCTCCTGCTGCCGCCCCTCATGGAATGGATGCGTGTGGCCATCGTACATGCAGAGCACCGCCGCAGCCTGTTAGTGGACAGCGATGACGTGCGACAGACAGCACGGCAGCTGCTCCCGGGGCTCGACTGTGAACCCCGACTGCTAAAGTAAGAGCTCCACCTGCTCTTGCTGCATTTCACCTTTAAAATAATTGAGCACAGGATAGGCTGACATTTTCCTTATAATATGCCCGTATAAACATTTAACAGATGTAGTAAAATTGCCACACTTTAACTCGCAGTGGAAAAGGCCCGCAGTGTTGAACAGCACAACATATGAGCTCACTCCTGCTCTAGCACTTACTTCATTGCTGTATCAGTGGACAAAGACCATCTGCAAAACCCTCAGACTTTATACACCAGACCCACCCAGTGATTCAGCCCACAGGCTGATGTCAGGACCTTGGCCTGGCTTTTTTTATGATTTGTAGCGTCTTAAGAAAAAAAAACACACTTTCATTCCGGTCATAAAACTACCTCCTGCGCCTTCTCTCAACTCTTCAACTGGTCTATGTAGTTTTACATGCTGTCCTCCTCTTCTCTCTCCCCCTCATATTTTCTCACTTACACTATCTTTATGTATTATAACTGACCCCAGTGCACTTGCTCCCACCCTCCACCCTCCATCTCTGTCTTCTTCTCTCTCCAGGCCAGAGTGCTGTTTCAGTTCCTTCAAACGGCTGGATGCCAAAGCCGCCACTGATAAGTTCCAGCTGGATCTGGGCTTTCGCATGCTCAACTGTGGCCGCACAGATCTAATAGGCCAGGCCATCGAGCTGCTGGGGCCAGACGGGGTCAATAGTATGGACGATCAGGTATTACACACAAGGCATTTATAGGCGTTCCATTTAGTGAATTATGTTTCAAACACGCTTAATATTGAGCTTTGACAACAATATCCATCTACTTCGAGTCAGATTTTATATGGGTCTCCTTCTCCTGCTGTGTGTGTGATGCAGGGCATGACCCCACTCATGTACGCTTGCGCTGCTGGAGACGAGGCTCTGGTCCAGATGCTGATCGACGCCGGAGCCAATCCGGACGTAGCGGTGAGTGCATTCAGTGATGACGGCTTATGTTGCGCCATGACCAGTAAATGGTTTTACTGCATGCCAGGAATGTTACTGCTCCGTTAAAAGACTTCAGAGCTACAGCTGAGTGCAAATTGTACTAAATCATTGCATCCCCATGTTTTTTGGATAAGTTTTACAACTTATCTACAAAGAATAAAATAAGAAAATGTTTAAAATGAAATAGGGGTGTGTCCTGAAAGAAAACAAAATGAAGGAATGCCATTATTATAAATTTTGAGCCCTGTCTATGGTCATTTGTCGTATCTGTTGTAATTCAGATTTCCACAATGTTAATGGAGTCATATTCAAGTTCAATAAAATTCAATATTTATTCAATACTGAATAAAAGGGGAAAATGCATTTTTGGGAGAAGTTTCAAGAAATATGTGTCCCTAAAGAGAGAACCAGCTTTCCCAGCTGATCATAATTCACCACTTGCTGCTGCGTTATGTAGCATGGCTCTTGAAGCTGTATTTTGTTTCTACTAGGTGCCTGTGTGCTCCCCTAAACACCCCTCAGTCCACCCAGACAGCCGCCACTGGGCAGCGCTCACATTCGCAGTGCTGCATGGACACATCTCTGTGGTAGAGGTGAGCCTGTTATTCATAGAATTTGCATATTAAATATTATAGACATGATTATAATTTAGGTGTGTTTTTAAAAAGCAGTGTTGAAGCATGAAAACGTGGATCTTATGGATGAGTTCTCACATACTTATGATTTTATTGTACATTTTTAACCATGCTTTTGTGTGTGTGTGTGTGTGTTTGGTCAGCTCCTCCTGGATGCCGGGGCCGATGTGGAGGGAGCCGCAGTGCGTAATGGGCAGGAGAGCTGTGCAGATACTCCGCTTCAGCTGGCTTCAGCAGCAGGTGTGTACCCGGACTCGTTATACGCTGGCACACCTTGCCATGCCCTGAGCCTTGCACATTCCTTGGTCTCTCTCTCTCTCTCTCTCTCTCTATGTACCACTCTCGAGCTCATCTACTGCTGAGAGGCCAAAAATAGGCTCATGGTGGCAGCCCACAGAGGTCTTGACAATGAATTAAGCAACAGGAGCTGACTGAATTGGGTCAGCAGTGTGCACAGTGTGTGTGTTTGCATGGCATGCATATTTACAGGGTGCGGTGTGGGAGTTTGTGGCTGGTTGATACTTTTTAAAGTGCGTGGGGACATCCTGTGTATGGATTTCAGAGAGGCCGCACATAGCTGTACGATGAGAAACACCACAGTACACACATGCTCCCTCTACAGCTGCCTGTGCAACACACATTCTAATCAGCAGTAAAGATATTTAACCATCCCATCTTTTCTTTCCTCCCATTATTATTTATTTACTTCTCATATTTTCTTACCCTTGTCTGTTTTTCTCCGTCTCTCCTTCTTGCAGGGAATTACGAGATGGTGAGTTTGTTGTTGGCGCGGGGGGCTGATCCCTTGCAGAGGGCCCGGGAAGGAAACACTCTTACATCATCGCTTTACGAGGACATGAACTGCTTTAGTCATGCTGCCGCGCATGGCCACAGGTACACCCTACCGAGTTTCCACACATACACACACACACATTCAGTATACCCCCTACACAGAAGGAAGTGATTACACTCATGTAGTTGATGTGTAGATTTACCCCCTACAGACAGAAACTAATGTGTGTGTTCATCAAGCCTCCAAAAATCAGTCACGTCTGCTTACATTTTTAAAGTGATGTCATTGTGGTACTCCTACACATATGAGTAAAAGCAATTAATCAAGATTCCCTATACATACTGAAAGAGTGGTCATAACTGCAAAAATTAGATGTCAACAAATGAGAGCATAGATCTTTTGGGACAGTATAAATGATAATGAGATGGTTATGTGATCATGTTTAGATAAAAATACTAGTATATTTGCTACAGACATGATCGATTAATCTATAATACATTAGATGCTGTAACTATTACTTAAAGCTGTTCCTACATACATTGCACACTTTTAGCACGTACAGCATTCGCACCTATATTAAAATGATAGATTCACCAAATGAAAAGACAATAATGTCAAAATGTTAGCACAAGCACTTAGTTATGGCATAAAGCCGACACAGTGAACAACTTTTAAGCCTGAATGTCGATTCTTCTTCTCATTGAAAGTTTGATAATGTAACTTCTAGGTCCTGCTCTAATTTGTGAGTCTTTTTAGTCATAGGATCACTTAATCAGGTACTTAGAAGTCATTTTAAAAGGCTGGTGAACACACATACACACTTTCACATGTACAAATCATTCAGGGCATGGCCACTGACACTGAGCCATTACAGATTATTTACCTATACCGCGACACTCTTATATTGCAGTCCTATCTCCTGCTGCACATACACCCTGACAAGCACACACACTCATGATTCATGTTCCAGTAAAGACTCATAATTGCCATCTCATTGCCCGTGTGACCTAATATGTACAAGCTACCTGTTTAAACCTGTAAACGCGCACACACACACACACACACACACACACACACACACACACACACCTGTTTGTAGACAGTGACTTCTTACCGCTCACAAGATACAACAAGAGCTCAGTAAGTAAACAGTGTAATGGCTGCACATGATAATCCAGTATTTAACTTACTTTAATTAAACTGCAAATACCGTCTATTATTTGTATTGCTAATCCTACGCCAGTATGCAGTATACCATTACCTTCAATATACAGATGTGATATCAATATTGTCTAACAGAATTAGTAAATACACCCAGATAGCTCATATTATTAAGTAGATTAAGATGCTTTGTTTAAAAGACATTCAGGCACCAATCTTTATCGTGTGCTCTGAATGCAGCGTTCCATCAGCATGAGTGTTTCCAGGTTAACTGTTCTCTCGTCTCTCGGCTACAGGAACGTCCTGAGGAAGCTGCTCTCTCAGCCACAGCAGGTGATCGATGTGCTCTCTCTGGAGGAGATCTTGGCAGAGGGGGTGGTGGGGGTGGTGGAGGAGGAGGCAGCGCCCTCAGAGGGAGGACAGCCGCGTCTCTGTAAGGCTCGCATGAAGGCCCTACAAGAGGCGTCATTCTACAGCGCCGAGCACGGCTACCTGGATGTCACCATGGAGCTGCGCTCTCTGGGTAAAGCCCTTATGTTTGACCCGTTTTACATTTTTTTAAAAACCAAAAATGGACTTCATTTTTTACAAGATTTAGAAATATGAACTTTTGTGTGGTTCAGTTTCTTTTTTGAACTCAAAGTTAGTGTTTGTTATTTATTTCTATGGATAGCCAAAAAAAATAATAATAATGTGATACTTGATATTCATGCTATATCATTTGCATCACAATATTTAATTTTAGTTTTTAGGTTTAATTAATCAATGGCCAACAGCCGTATGTTGAACCGTATTATATTTTTTAAACAACAGCGCTGTTGAATACTCAATGGTCAGAAGGCGCAGATTAAGTGCAGCTTTGACAAAAGTTCCAACCACAAGGTTTATATTAATTTAACTCTTTCTAACAAGTTGTCATCCCTATAGTAACAGCTTGCATAGGGGCTTTAATGCTGGATGCTCCACATAAATGCAGTTGTTAATATGGTGAAGTTTTCTGTCAGCATTTTTGGAAGGAGTCTCCAGTGTCAGCACTTACTGAAACTTTACGTCTTCAGACATGGGAAAGTCTTGTTTCTCGGTTATGTGACAAGTTGTATGTTTTTGTCCTGTTAATGTCAAGAGGGAGAAAATAAAGAGAGGCTGGTAAGGAAACAGCTGTTTATTTCTGCTATAATGTAAGTGATTACAGGAAGTAACAAATTATAAAATGTATAAAGTATATAAGTATGTATATAAGATTTTAAACAATGTAATTAATTAAAAATACTTTTGGGTTAACTGCTTTGGTATTAGAGAAATTAAACACTTTATGACATACAGTTACATACAAGAAAATAATTAACTTTGGGCTGATGTAACTCAGTTTCACATCATACAGTATCACACCACCCAGTCGCTGATTATTTGTGTAGAACAACACACCCCATCATATTGTATTCCTTACATATATACCATTTATTTAAAAAAAAAAAAAAAAAAAAAAAAAAAAAAGTATTTCACATGGAAAATGAAAGGAAAACAAAATGATTGCTACCGAGTCATTTCTTTAGGCCGTCTTTCACTGATGTTTGTAAATCTGAAACCAAAAAGTGATTGTTGTATATGTCATTTGACCTCCATCTGTTTGTTTACACTCATACTGAACAGTGCATATGAAGAAGCTTTTGTATATATTTCCATCAATATTGTTATAAGTGCGAGGATGTGAGAGCTGGACTGGGTAAGAGAGACACTGATAAACATTAAAAAGGACAGGAGGGGTCAGTGGGCTATAGTGATGTGTAGTTTAGTTTAGTGGACTCTGACAGGCTTTTCTGCCAGTGGAGCTTATAGAGGGAACAGATGGACTGATTCTCTGGTGCCCCCTGCAGGAGTGCCCTGGAAGCTGCATGTGTGGCTGGAGTCTCTGCGCAGCGCCCACCTACAATCCAGGGCCTCGGTCACGCTGTCTCTGCTCCGAGACTTCAGCTCCATCAAGGAGGACGAGTACGGAGAGGAGCTGCTCTCTGTCGGTCTGCCTCTCATGTTCAGCATCCTCAAGAGCTGCAAGGTAGCAAGCAAAAACTGTAAACAGCACAGCATAAAGAACTGCTCCATGACCAAATCCACACTAAACACTGTTTATGTTCTCTGTGTGTGCACCTGCAGAGTGAAGCTATAATGCAGCAGTTAGGCTCCATCTTCAGTCACTGCTTTGGATCTGCACCTCTTCCTGTTATTTCTGAGAAGAAGGCCAGTCTTTCAGCACAGCTTGGTAATTAAGACCTGTGTGACAACTGTGTCATTAAAGTCACCCGAAACTTTATCAAATTCAAGTAAAAAAAAAAAAAAAAAAAAAAGTCACTGCATAGGTTTCGGCACATTTGTACATATGGAAAAAAGTTCATTTGTTCATCAACACAGTGGATTTCAATCATGTCAATCTTATAGAGGTTATTTTCTAGACTGAAGAATAGTGGGACTCTGTCACTCATAGTAAAGTGACTTTCCAGAAATTTGTGCAAAACCTTGATACACTTTCAAAACCTTCAGTGGAATCTTCAGTCTAATCCACCATGAAAGACATGCATATTTTAAATATTTGTTTTTACTCACTGTTTTAAGGAAGGAAATGGCCAAAGGTTCAAAGTTAGTGTTCAATATGTGATAGAAAATTATTATTGCATCACAAAACATTAAGGCCAATCAGGTTCTCATATATATATATATATATATATATATATATATATATATATATATATATATATATATATATATATATATATATATATACTCAGCATCAAAAGAAACTAATAGGATCTAAAAGACATATTTCAATATAATTTTATTGGTAATAAGCTAATGTTTTGGTTGTTTTTATTGCTCTGAGGTCCAGGTAAGTTTGTTGACTCTTTAATTGGCCAGGTCATGCCTCGTTAGCTCTGTCTGATTTTGTGAGGTTATTTGAGCTTAAGGCTGATTTCTGTCCTAACATTTAATGACACCTGAAAGATTTCACTCTGGTGACAGTTGTTGACGATTTCTGAGGTGAAAAACATTGAAAGAAAATTGATGCCAAGGTTGATGAATGAACAGCGCCTACGGGCAATTGGTATGCTGGAGTCTGGTGTCAGTCAGACCGTTGTTGCACAAAGACCAAGACCCATCAACAGGCAGATGCTTGCACAAGCTTTGCAGCAGGAATGGGCACAAATACCGCAACAGCGCATCTAAAACCTGGTTTACAGTATGCGACAGCGGTGCTTGTCCTGCATTGCAAGTCATGGTGGTCACACCCGTTACTGAGAACTGTTCGTGAGCTGTTGTGGTGGAGTTCATCCATGTTGATTCTTGTTAACTTGGGACAATAAAGCTCCTTGAACTGTTCTTCCAAGTTGTTTTGTGTATTTTATCTTCAGATTATTTTTAGGAAGTGTCTGAAAATATTATTAGTTTCTTTTGATGCTGAGTTTATATATATATATATATATATATATATAATAGAACAGATAATAAAGATTAGAATTAGGATTTCTTGATAAAAATGAAAAAGGATAGACTGCGGGTGAGTCATAGTTTACAGAAACAATCTGTGTCTTCGGCCTCGTTTTTCAGATCCCCACTTTCTGAATAACCAGGAAATGTCAGACGTGACATTTGTGGTGGAGAGGAAACCATTCTACGCTCACAGGGTTTTGTTGATCACAGCATCTGAGAGGTGAGATGGACTTCATAATGAAAAGGGGACTATTATAGGTGGACAGAAGGATGGTGAAAGGCTTACTGATTATATAAATGATAGCACACTCGGTACAGTGTTGACACTGTTGGCACAGGGTTGTCTGATGTTTTTTTTTTTTTTTTTGCTGTCTACATAAATGCATATACTTTATAAGAAAGCATTCTATCTATAATGTTCTTAGTGTTACACTATGAAGCTCTTCTCTGTATAAACATTTCCTATCTATGTCCTATCAGGTTTAAGTCTCTTCTGGGCTCCAGCAGCTCTGATGGCTCCCAGCACTGTAAGGAGATCGAGATCAGTGATGTGAAGTACAACATTTTTAAGGTATCAGCTGTGGATTCCCTTATATTCCTCTTCTGCGTAAGAGCTTTGTCCTTTAAGATGTAGGGTTAATCACTTTCACATTACATGTCCCCAGGTGATGATGTCATATCTGTATTCGGGTGGGACAGAGTCTCTGAAGCTCGCTGTGCCTGAACTGCTGGAGGTGAGTTTGTAGTGTAAGTGTTGGAGATAGCTGATAAATAGAAGCAGACGTTATATATAATAATGTAGCTATTACTATAGAAAATGCACTTGTTGGAATTGTATTGGAAATCCATTGAAAACACTGCACATGCTGGAAATCTGATTTTGTTTTTTGTCGCGTGCCAGCTGCTGTCAGTGGCGACATTGTTCCAGTTAGGAGGTTTACAGCGCCACTGTGAACTGCTCTGTGCTCAGAACATCAGTCTGGATAATGCAGTCAGTGTGTACAACACAGCCAAGGTGAGTAGCACAATACACACCTTCCACACCGCCAGCGGGAGTTTGGCAGGGAATTATGGCATAACTGCTTAACCGCCTCACCTGTTTAAGCGATCGTCTTAAAATAAATAGTCTAATCTAGCAAACCGACTTAGCCTGTTTGCTGAGAAAGTCATTTTAACTTAACCTGCACATAACACACACACAGCCTGCAGTACACTAAACATATATAACCTCTCGTGTATGTTTCAGGCACAGGGTGCAGCAGAGTTGTGTGTGTACTGTGAAGGCTACTTCCTGAAGAACATGGGCGCTCTGCTGGAAAGAGACTGTTTCCGTGGACTGATCTCCAGCTCTCGCTCTGCTTCAGGGAGAGGATCGCTCCTGGAGGAACTGGAGGCTATGTTAACACACACAATGCACTCCCTCCGTATCAGATCGCATGTGTGAGAGGACAGAGAGGAGCACAGGAATGAAGAATTACAGCGCAGATCATCAAAAACGGGGAAGAAAAACAGAGAAAGCCAGGATGAGGAGTTATGACTGGGAGAAAAAAAGTCAGAGTGAGGAGCAGAGAAACAATGTGACTGAATGTGAAATAGGAAAGACTGTGAGCGACTGCAGCTGGAATGTGGACAGAGACATTGGGAGCGTGTATTAATGGACAATGTGAGACTGTACCATGTACAAATGTGTAACATGTGTATTACTACATATTGAATGCAGTGGCATTCTTGTAGTTAAAGCTATCCAAAGCTATTTAGGAACCCCTGAGCAGCCAGAAGTTTTCCTTTTATCCTTTGAGAAGTGTCATTTTTGTAAAGAGTCAGTCTGCATAGTTGGACTTGTACTGGGCCAAATGGAGTAAAAGTGGAGATTTTATAAGCTAAATTACAGCAGATAGAAGTTGTATTGGAAAAACAGAGTGGACCTTTTCTATTTAAAATGTGAGATTATTTAAGTTGCCTTTTTATTGTTCTCTATGCCAAACAAATAAAATAATATAAAACCAAATGTTTTTTTTTTTTTTTTTTTTAAACTAATTCACTTTAGAGCTCATTCAGTGAGAGAAATTATTTGACCTATACAAAGACTATAAGAAAGACAAAGGGGTAAAGTGGGATTCACGAGCTCTACTTCTCTTATGCGTACTAACAATGTTGAAACATTTAATTAGTTAAATTAATCTGTTGCTATAAAGAGTTTTCAATATTAATATGATAGAAGTGTTTTTTTTTTTTATTTTTAGTTTAATTTAACCAACTAGCTAAGTTCATTCATTCATCTTCAGTAACCGCTTTGTATCCCATGCACACACACATGTACACACTCATTCACACCTAGGGGCAATTTAGAGTCGCAAATTTACATACTGACATGTTTTTGGAAAGTGGGAGGAAACTGGAGAATTGGGAGGAAACCCAGTAAAAGAAAATTGTAAAGTGTAATACATTTAAGTGTAGTAAAGTGAAGAGTAGTAAAGGTGAACATCAAATCGTCACATCACAAGCTCTTCGCGTGTTGCTCCTGGGGTGGCAATGGGCCTGACCCGTTCTGCTCTCTGAGCCGGCCTGGTCCGTCCTGGTGCCCTGCTTCTGGGTTTCTCATCGCTGGGGGTCACTCGCTGTTGCTGAGGATGGGCCCATATGGACAGCCTCCACAAACAATTCACAAACAGACTTTGCGCTCGGGTCTCCATCGGTGGACAGTTCATGATTTCAGTAAAATAGACTTCATGTTGAGACTGTGTCGAATCTCCTGACTACACAGTTGCACTTTGCATCATGTATCATACAGTTATAGAAGGGATTTACTTCTAATTACACTATCCAGTGTCACCCAGATGAGGATGGGTTCCCTTTTGAGTCTGGTTCCTCTCAAGGTTTCTTCCTCATGTTGTCTCAGGGAGTTTTTCCTTGCCACCGTCGCCATTGGCTTGCTCATTGGGGATAAACTTATCGATTTAAAATTTAGATCCAAAAATTATGTATCTCTGTAAAGCTGCTTTGTGACGATGTCTATTGTTAAAAGCGCTATACAAATAATATTGAATTGAATTGAATTGAATGAAGTACAATAAAGTGATATGTAGTAAAGTGAAGTGCAATAAAGTGGCATGTAATGTGAAGTGTAATGAAGTGAAGCACCAACTCCTCTGTCCTGAAGACCTTTCCTGTACTCTGAAACTTCGTGCTTTGCAACAGTCTTGGTTCTTTGCAGACACTCGTGACTCCCTCCATAAATATTAAATAAATGTCTCCTAACAAAAAACCACCACATCAACAATTATATGTTTTTCTTTGAAAAACAATTTGAAAAAGCTGTTTATTATTAGTCTTAGATTATGTAGAGCATCCGCCGTACAAGGCTTTGTCAATTAGCTGTTCTTATAGAAAGGATCGTTTAGAATGAGCGCATTAACATAAACTAGCCGTGCTGTTATACAAGTAATGCACACCTGCTGACCAATCAGATAAGAGAATTCAACTGCACTTTGATATAAAGTGTAGTAAACTGAAGTAATCTGTAATAAAGTAAATGATAATAAAGTGAAGTGTAGTAAAGTGAAGTAATCTATAATAAAGTACAACCCCATTTCCATTAAAGTTGGGATTTTTTCTAAAATACAATAAAAACAAAAGTCTGTGATTTATCAGGTCTTTTGAAACTTTAATTAACTGATAAAAGATATTCAATGTTTTCACTGACCAACTTAATTGTATTTTGTAGATATAAACAAATTTAGAATTTAATGCCTTCAACACACTCAGTCCGCCACTGCATCCAGAAATGCAACCCAAAACCATATTACGCAAGGAGGAAGCCACACATCATACTCTGCAGAAACGCCACCGAGGTCTCTGGGCCCGAGCTCATCTGAGATGGACTGAAAGGCAGTGAAAACGTGTGCTGTGGTCAGATGAGTCCACGTTTCAGCTTGTTTTCGGGAAAAACGGACGTCAAGTTCTCCCTGCCAAAGATGAAAAAGACCAACCAGACTGTTATAAGCAAAAGGTGCAAAAGCCAGCATCTGTGATGGTATGGGGGTGCATCAGTGCCCACGGCATGAGTGACTTGCATATGTGTGAGGCATATATTGGGATTTTAGAGAGACATATGCTGCCATCAAGGCAACATCTTTTCCCAGGAAGTCCATGGTTATTTCAGCAGGACAATGCCAGGCTTCATTCTGCACGTGCTACAACTCTGGTGCCCTGCTTCTGGGGTTCTCATCGCTGGGGGTCACTCGCTGTTGCTGAGGATGGGCCCATATGGACAGCCTCCACAAACAATTCACAAACAGACTTTGCGCTCGGGTCTCCATCGGTGGACAGTTCATGATTTCAGTAAAATAGACTTCATGTTGAGACTGTCGAATCTCCTGACTACACAGTTGCACTTTGCATCATGTATCATACAGTTATAGAAGGGATTTACTTCTAATTACACTATCCAGTGTCACCCAGATGAGGATGGGTTCCCTTTTGAGTCTGGTTCCTCTCAAGGTTTCTTCCTCATGTTGTCTCAGGGAGTTTTTCCTTGCCACCGTCGCCATTGGCTTGCTCATTGGGGATAAACTTATCGATTTAAAATTTAGATCCAAAAATTATGTATCTCTGTAAAGCTTCATAGTGCTTGACTGGCCTGCCAGCAGTCCAGATCTGTCTCCTATGACGCATCATGAAAAGGAGAATCAGACAATGGTGATCAAGCACTGTTGATCAGCTGAAGTCTGGTATCAAGCAAGAATGGGCAAAAATTCCACTTGCAAAACTGCAACAATTAGTATCCTCAGTTCCCAAACAATTAAAAAGTGTAATTAAAAGGAAGGGTGATGTAACACAGTGGTAAACATGCCTCTGTCCCAACTTTTTTTGAATGTGCTGAAGGCCTCAAATTCTAAATTTGTTTATATTTACAAAATACAATTAAGTTGGTCAGTGAAAACATCTTTTCTTTGTACTTTTGTCAGTTAATTAAAGTTTCAAGGACTTGACAAATCACAGATTTGTGTTTTTATTGTATTTTAGAAAAAATCCCAACTTTTATGACAATGTGGTTAGCAAATGATAATAAAGTGAAGTGTAGTAAAGTGAGCTGCTTTTGTAAGAGGCAGAAACATTCACACAAACAAAAGAGCATCTTACCTTATCTCACTTCGTGAGCTGGAGATGAGAGGGACACTAAATATTGACAAAGCAAAGATCAACAACAGTCCAGAGAATGCATGCATGCACACAAACCCACAACACACTTAAACACACAATCACACAGATGCACACACACACACACACACACGCACAAACGCACACACACATGTACACAAACCAACAACACACAATCACACACACACATGCGCGTGCACCCACCCACACACACACACGTACACACACACGTACACACACACCAACCCACAACACAAAATCACACACACACATGCGCGTGCACCCACCCACACACACATACACCAACCCACAACACACATGCGCACACACACACTTCAACACACAATTACACACATGCATGCACATACACTATCACACACATGCTCATGGCTCACACACACAATCACATACATGCGTATACACACACACACTTCAACACAATCACACACTCACACACACATTCACACACATGCGTACGTGCACACACACACACACTTCAACACCATCACGCACACACACACGCACACACGCACATACACACACACACACACACACACACACACTATCACACACTATCACACACATGCACACACACACGCTCACACACACACATTCACACACATGTGTACGTGCACAAACACACTTCAACACCATCACGCACGCACACACACACACACACACACACACATGCACACGCTCACACACACATTCACACAAGCATACGCGCGCACACACTTCAACACAATCACACGCACACACACACTATCACACACACGCACAGGCACGCACACACACACACACACTTCAACACACAATCACACATGTGCGCACACACACACACACACACACACACACACACATACACACAAGGCTACAGACATTCCTAATAAGTGAATGAGTTTATTGTTTCATTTGTTTGTTTTTTTTTTTTGTTTTTTTTTTTCTTGTTCTAAAGTTGCTCACAGTTATGTTACAGCTTCATGTTCATTCCTGCTCCGTGTTCATAGTCTGGAGTCACATGATCAGTTGTAGTCTATTGTATAAAACAGGATGATTAACAACAGGTATTGCTTCATTTTTGTTTTGTCAAAAAACTCTTCCCATGTCTGTAAACTAGGATTTTGAGACTGATGGTATTTCTTTCCTCAGCGGTAAATGATACAGACCAGAGGAAGCATTTCAAAACTCAGTGCACTAAAGGTTCATGAAAGAGAGAAGGACACAAAACAGCGGCTAGAATAACAGCGAAAAGAAGGGCGGGAATGTTTTTTTTTTTATCTCAAGTAACACAGAGGAAAGCAGTAAGGGGTCAGAGAGGGGTTTTAACAATTACACTAGCGCCATGCAAAGGAAAGCCGATGTCTGGCATGCACACAGCAATACAAGTTAAAAGCAAAGAAGAGCAGGTACCAAGCACCCCCTTCATATGAGAAGGTGACATCAGTCTATTTACAAGAGAACTGACTCAAGAGGAGCGTTTTGTCTGAGTCCATTGTACACACACAATGAAACTGACAAATATCAAGATGCTCATTCCCTCCCCAAAGAGGCTAGACTACATTCTTAACTGTTAAATTATCCTTTTCTTTTAAAAACATTTTTATACTACATTTTTTCATCATTCAATGCTAGAAAAACAAAAGAAATAGTGTCAATGTCCATGTAAATCTCTTAAATCAAGTCATGAGAAAAATAATTTTCGTCAAACAAACAAACCCGCGTTGCGTCGGGACATACAAACATTCAAGGATGTAAATAAATAACATTCAATTAATCTGACTTTTACCCCCCCTCCCTATTCATAATGATGACAATAAATTAGGGTACACATATGTGAGGAAGAAATCAGATGAATAAATACAGAAAAAATACAAAAATATTCACAATGTATTAAACACTTTTGTCCTTAATTCTACTGCTGGTAGATGTGACATGAGGTGTGACTCATAAAATAGCTTGAATGATAACAGAACTCTAGATTCAGTGCAGCAGCTACTCGAAACAAATGTTTCATAAATTAAGCGATGATAAAACACAAGAAAAAAATATGTATGTATGTATATATTGTGTGTGGCAGCACAAGATTTCAGAATCTACAACATAAATAAACATTAGTAGCACATCTAGGCATTTTGTTATACATAAGAAGTTTGTTGGTTTATACAATGGAAATTATTCATTTGGATAAGCTCATGAACCAGCAGTCCATTCCTCTCTACATGACCCCCAATCCCCCACTCCCCATTCCCACCATAGCAATATAAGCATATAAGTCCTTTTGCAGCAGAGCTTTTAGATCAAACCCGGCTCATTGGAAAGAAAGTCAACATTGAAAATGACAATACAACTTGTGTTGAGTTTTATCCTGTTGGGACAATCCGTAATTATTTTTTCCCCTCCCTATTTCTCACACAGTTTTGTCCTTTGTGAGTCCATCCCAGAGTTGTGCGTGTCTGTATTTGTATCTGAATGTGTAGTGTGTGTGCAGTTCAGCAAGCCGAAGACGTAAAAAGTTCCTTGTACGTCGGATTGCGTAAGGTCGGATGAAGAGAAGGTAGAGCATGGGCTGGATGTCGGTGTGTGTGTTTTCCTCAAGGATCACAAAGTCATTGGAGAGAGGTAAAAGAAGGTGAGGATGAAGGATGACGCGTCTGGTTTTTCGTCATTATGAACAGCGCCCTCCGTCAAAGAACGTGGGTGGAGCAGGGGGGGCGGGGTGTTAATAGCTTTTCTGGATAATTCCTGGTAGTAAAAACAAGTCATCACACAAGTGAGGAAAGTGGACACAAAAGAAAAGTCATGAAAAACAAACAAAACAAACGAAAGCCTGGCACAAACGATGACAATGGTCTAGGGAAATGGCATGGGGGGGAGGAGTGCATTTAGATGTGCTCATCTTTACATGTTCATCTTTATACAGTCATTCCATTCTACAAAAGTCTATTGGACAAGATTATTTGCATCACTGCTGACAGTATGTGAGTCAGTGAGTACGATTGTATTATTATTGTATGATTGTATGATTGTATTGTTCTACAGGTCTCTAGGGCTGCTCCTGCGTCCCAACAGAGGCCACCATCCTGGCATTGTCCCTGACATTTCCTGCCAGGCATTTAGAGTCACTAGGCTCGGGATCGTGCCGCGGGTGTCTGTTGGGCGTGCCAGGTGGATGGAGCACCTGGCTGTTCTTCTCGTCTGAAAAAAGTTGTTTAATTACGTCAAAGAAGTTACTCAATGGGCTGCCTAGGTACACAGACGGGAAGAGAAAAAGAAAAAAAAAGAGAAAGAGAGAGAACAAACAAACAAATGAATAATGGGCTTCATACAAGGAAAAGTGGCCAGAGAAAGATGAAAAGATGAGGAAAAGAAGAGAGAGGTGCAAGATGAATGAGAATAGGAGGACTCAGAGGTGTTTTGCCGCCAAATGATGGCACTTTTCTGTTCTAAGACTAATGGAGAGATAAGGTCACTTAAAACTAGCACTATAGAATTTGGTTCGCACTTCAAACATTTAATAACTAGTGGCTCATAGATTGTTTTTGAACAGTGGAACTAAGGAGTATAAAATGGCAGGTTTTTGTGACGTAAAAAAAAAAGAAACCAAAATAAATCGTCAGATCTTTTTCCAACTTTAATGTGATATATTTAATATGATCATATAGCAACCAACAAAATTGGAAAACTGGACATTTTGTTTTTCTCTGTGTGTGCTTATTTATTCCCTTGACTGCTGTAGTTCTTTATGTCATTAGGTCCTTGCAACTAATCCAGAACATGCAGCTGTATCACTTGTCTTCAGTCTTCCTAAGTTCACCCATTTCACTTCACTGGTTTCCAGTCTACAGTATTAACCACTAACCCCCAGTCTGCAGTCCTAACCACTAACCCCCAGTCTGCAGTCCTAACCACTAACTCCCAGTCTGCAGTCCTAACCGTTAACTCCCAGTCTACAGTCCTAACCGTTAACTCCCAGTCTACAGTCCTAACCACTAACTCCCAGTCTACAGTCCAAACCGTTAACTCCCAGTCTACAGTCCTAACCGCTAACTCCCAGTCTACAGTCCAAACCGCTAACTCCCAGTCTGCAGTCCTAACCATTAACTCCCAGTGTGCAGTCCTAACCGGTAACACCCAGTCTGCAGTCCTTACTGCTATTTCCCAGTCTACAGACCTAACCACTAGCTCCCAATCTGCAGTCCTAACTGCTAACTCCCAGTCTGCAGTCCTAACTGGTAACTCCCAGTCTGCAGTCCTAACCACTAACTCCCAGTCTATAGTCCTAACTGGTAACTTCCAGTCTACAGTCCTAACCGGTACCTCCCACTCTACAGTCCTAACCACTAACTCCCAGTCTACAGTCCAAACCGCTAACTCCCAGTCTGCAGTCCTAACCATTAACTCCCAGTGTGCAGTCCTAACCGGTAACACCCAGTCTGCAGTCCTTACTGCTATTTCCCAGTCTACAGACCTAACCACTAGCTCCCAATCTGCAGTCCTAACTGCTAACTCCCAGTCTGCAGTCCTAACCACTAACTCCCAGTCTATAGTCCTAACTGGTAACTTCCAGTCTACAGTCCTAACCGGTACCTCCCACTCCACAGTCCTAACCACTAACTCCCAGTCTACAGTTCCACCAAATACAGGCATTCACACACACTTACACAGCAGTCACTTTCAGAAAGACTGTAATTAATCAGTGGGGTGAAACCAATGGAAGGTGTATTGTTGTGGAAGATACTGTGAATTTACAGAGCTCTTTGAGGTGAAAGTTATAAGTGAACTGATCTTTGGGCCCACACAATTAGACTTTCTTAGCACACTTCGACTTTGAGTTTTAACCAGTTTTTCAACACTTTGAGACATGCTGTTATTGGAAAATAATCAACAAATATAAGTAGAGTACAGAGTTTGTGCTAAGAAACTTTGGCGACGGCCAACATGTCTGAGAATGATAAAGTTTATCGGACAAACTGGAAGAAATATGCAATTCTGGTTCAAAAAATGAACCAGAAATGAGCAATTTGATTGATATTTCTATCTTATCAACTGGATACCATATTTAAAAATACTCAGAATTTCAAAAATACTCATTTATGCCTATATTCAGTTTGTATAGTATAGTTTGTAGCATAAATGCCAAAACAGTATCCAACAAAAAACTACGTTGTATAGTTGAGCATCAATGTAGTGTTCCCCTGAGCTCCCTCGAGCACATGCCATTCATCAGTGCAGTGTGCCAACCCACACACACACACACACACACACGCCACACACACACACACACACACTCTGAGTCGCTCGATACTGAGTGAGAGGCAGGAAGCAGTGGCGGTGATGGCTGTGTGTGAAACTGTGTTTGACAGAAGGAAAGAGGGAAGCAGCAAAAGAGGACAAATGGTGAATAACAGAAAGAGAAAAAGAGACAGGGAGTGAGTGAGAGAAATACAGAGAAGAGTGAAGGAATGCAGTGAGAGATGTTGAGGCTCTCTAGCCTGGTGTGTCCCCCATTCCTGATATCAGAACAGACCACCTGAGACACGTTTTTTTTTTTCACTGCACATTCAGAACTCAAATATGAAACCAATGGAACTTGTGAACATAGTTCTAGTTCATTCGCCTTCAAAAACGACTAAAAGACACTGCATCATCAGATCATATATCATATCATATGTTCAAGCTGTTAAACAACAACAAAAAACGAAATAAAAATGACTGTAAATTCAACACACTGTTAAGGAAAATTATACTGCAAGGATTTTATGAGCAGACCGTTTGTTCATACTGTGTTTTTGCCATGAATCTAAACGAAATGAAACATAAATATTTATTCAGGTTAAGAAATAAAACCGCACAACGCTGCTCTTAACAGCACAAATATTATGTTTGTGATTATGCTGTCACATGACGTGTGGAGGTGCCAACATTGCTAACAAGAAAATCCAGAATTTTAACAGTATTTTACCTTGTGTATGTTGGTTGGTGAGACAGGAATTTTTCTCAGGTGTGTGCCAAACAACATGAAGAAAACAGTGAGGCAAAAGTCCATTGAGATCACTATTACAAGGTTTTCGGACCAAAGTGCCCACAGTCCCACCCTCAATTTCTATCGGCTCACAAGTTCATGGTTTGCAAATTCACAGATCAAAGTTGACCTAGTTAAAGTCGAGGTAAAGAGAAAGTAACCATTACTTAAAACAAATGCCTGTTTTTCATGTCCCATGTCCATTCCCCTTCAGTGTATTGCCTTTTCCACTGGATGATTATCATTCACTTTTGGTTTGACCACTGATTTAGCTGAGAAAGCAAAAAACAGGTCAACCGTAGATGTAGGATTGCATGGTATACAGTGTTGTAAAAAAAAAAAAATATTTGCCCCATCCTGACTTCTTCTGTTTTTGGGTAATATTGAATAGTTTTAGATCTTCAAACGAAATACAATATAAAACAAAGGCAACCTGAGTAAACACACAATGCAGTTTTTATTTATTTATTTATTTTATCCAGCACCAAATTAATTGCCCCCTTAAATTTAAAATCTGGTTGTGCCACCTTTAGCAGCAATAACTGCAACCAAACGCTTCCGATAACTGGAGATCAGTCTTTCATTTACTTCTAGGACTAGGACTTACTCCTATGCTTTGGATCATTGTCTTGCTGCATAATCCAGTTGTGCTTGAGTTTCAATTTACGGACTGAAGATCAGACATTCTCCTTTAGGATTTTCTGGTAGAGAGCAGAATTCATGTTTCCCTCAATTACTGCAAGTTGCCCAGGCCCTGAAGCAGCAAAGCATCCCCACACCATCACACTTCCTCCACCATGGTTGACCGTAGGTATGATGGTTTTTTTTTGTGGAATTCGGTGTTTGGTTTACACCAGATGTAACGGGACCCCTGTCTTCCAAACAGTTCCACTTTCGACTCAGAACATTCTCCTGAAAGATTTGAGGATCATCAATGTGTGTTTTGGTAAAATTCAGATGTGCCTTAATGTTCTTCTGGGTTAGCAGTGGTTTTCGCCTTGCCACACTTCCATGGACGCCATTTTTGCCCAGTGTCTTTCTGATAGTGGAGTCATGAACAGTGACCTTTATTGATGCAAGAGAAGCCTGTAGTTCCTTTGATGTTGTCCTTGGCTCTTTTGTGACTTGCTGGATGAGTAGTTATAGTTAGAGTAGTAGGAATTTTGGAAGGTCGGCCACTTCTGGGAAAGTTTACTACTGTGCCGAGTTTTTCCATTTGGAGATAATGGCTCTCACTGTGGTCCTTTGGAGTCCCAGAGTCTTTGAAATAGCTTTGTAACCCTTCCCAGACTGATGTATTTCAATCACCTTCTTCCTCATCATTTCTGAAATTTCTTTCAATTTTGGCATAGTGTGTTACTGGGTAACACCTTTTAACCAACTTCATGCTCTTGAAAAAGTTCTATATAAGTGTTGATTTGACTGAACAGGGTTTGCAGCAAATCAGACCTGGTTGCATCTAGTCCAGTTGAAACCCTTAATGAATGCAGTTTCATAGATTTGGGGAATTAGTAACTTGGGGGCAAATACATTTTCACACAGGCCCAGTTGGTATTGGATAACTTTTTTGCTTCAATAAATAACATTATCATTTAAAAAACTGTATTTTGTGTTTACTCAGGTTGCCTTTGTTTTATCTTAGATTTTGTTTTAATTTCTGAAACAATTTAGTATGAGATATACACAAAAACACAAGAAATCAGGATGGGGCAAATACTTTCTCACAGTATTTGCCTCATACTAAGGTATGGCAATACTAAAGCTTCACAATGCCGGCGATGCCACTGTATTTTTTTTAAACAGTGGTATAGTCAATACGGTACTACCATAAAATGTTAATTCGAACACTTACAGTGCCGTCCACTAATATTGGCACCCTTAGTAAATATGAGCAAAGAAGGCTGTGAAAATTTGTCTTTATTGTTTAACCTTTTGATATTTTGTTTTAAAAAAATTCATAAAAATACTCTGCTCTCATGTATATCAAACAATTGCAAACACAACACAGGTTCACACAAAAAATATATATCTTTGTTAAATATAGGTGTGCAACAGTTATTGGCACCCCTATGAATTCATATGAGAAAATTATATTTGAAGTATATTCCCATTGATATTTTACATTTTTTTAGTACAACTGGATGACTAGGAACAGGAAATTGTTCAACCAAGACTTCCTGTTTCACAGGGGTATAAATATGAGGTAACACATAGGCCAAATTCCCTTAGTCCTTCTTACCAATGGATTAGACCAAGGAATATAGCTGTGATGTGCGGCAAAAGGTTGTTGAGCTTCACAAAATGGGAAGTGGCTATAAGAAAATAGCACAAGCATTGAAAATGGCCATTTCCACCATCAGGGCAATAATTAAGAAGTTCCAGTCAACTGGAAATGTCATGAATCAACTTGGAATTGGACGTGTGTCTGTATTGTATCAACACACTGTGAAGAGGATGGTTCGAAAAAGTACCTCATGCCCACGGTTAAATATGGTGGTGGCTCTTTAATGTTTTGGGGCTGTTTTTCTGCCAGAGGACCTGGACATTTTGTTAGGATACATGGCATCATGGACTCAAATATCAACAGATATTAAATGAAAACCTGACTGCTTCTGCCAGAAAGCTTAAAATGGGCCGTGGTTGGATCTTCCAGCAGGAAAATGATCCAGCTGGTATAGTATCTAGGGTTGCACTGTATACCAGTACTACGGTAGTATTGCGATAATAAAGCTTCAAAATACCACAGATGCCACTGTATTATTTAAACGGCAGTATCGTCAATAAGGTAGTACCATAAGTAATGTTGTACTGTATGTGCGGCAGTTAATACTATTTTCGCTACAACAACACATCTCACTGCTTTTGCAGAATACGCAAAGGTTAGTGACACTTCATTTAACCTAAATTATTTACCTCAATCTTTAAAGATTTCCTGTTTGCTACCAACCGAGCTAACGTTACGCTAACCGCTGAGTGTAAATAATAAAATTAGCCATTTATTAGATATAGCCACTGTACAGGTGCATCTCAATAAATTAGAATGTTGTGAAAAAGTTCATTTATTTCAGTAATTCAACTCAAATTGTGAAACTCGTGTATTAAATAAATTCAATGCACACAGACTGAAGTAGTTTAAGTCTTTGGTTCTTTTAATTGTGATGATTTTGGTTTACATTTAACAAAAACCCACCAATTCACTATATCAACAAATTAGAATATGGTGACATGCCAATCAGCTAATCAACTCAAAACACCTGCAAAGGTTTCCTGAGCCTTCAAAATGGTCTCTCAGTTTGGTTCACTAGGTAAGCCACAAACATTCATTGCCAAAGAAGCTGGCTGTTCACAGAGTGCTGTATCCAAGCATGTTAACAGAAAGTTGAGTGGAAGGAAAAAGTGTGGAAGAAAAAGATGCACAACCAACCGAGAGAACCGCAGCCTTATGAGGATTGTCAAGCAAAATCAATTCAAGAATTTGAGTGAACTTCACAAGGAATGGACTGAGGCTGGGGTCAAGGCATCAAGAGCCACCACAAACAGATGTGTCAAGGAATTTGGCTACAGTTGTCGTATTCCTCTTGTTAAGCCACTCCTGAACCACAGACAATGTCAGAGGCATCTTACCTGGGCTAAAGAGAAGAAGAACTGGACTGTTGCCCAGTGGTCCAAAGTCCTTTTTTCAGATGAGAGCAAGTTTTGTATTTCATTTGGAAACCAAGGTCCTAGAGTCTGGAGGAAGGGTGGAGAAGCTCATAGCTCAAGTTGCTTGAAGTCCAGTGTTAAGTTTCCACAGTCTGTGATGATTTGGGGTGCAATGTTATCTGCTGGTGTTGGTCCATTGTGTTTTTTGAAAACCAAAGTCACTGCATCCATTTACCAAGAAATTTTGGAGCACTTCATGCTTCCTTCTGCTGACCAGCTTTTTGAAGATGCTGATTTCATTTTCCAGCAGGATTTGGCACCTGCCCACACTGCCAAAAGCACCAAAAGTTGGTTAAATGACCATGGTGTTGGTGTGCTTGACTGGCCAGCAAACTCACCAGACCTGAACCCCATAGAGAATCTATGGGGTATTGTCAAGAGGAAAATGAGAAACAGGAGACCAAAAAATGCAGATGAGCTGAAGGCCACTGTCAAAGAAACCTGGGCTTCCATACCACCGTGCCACAAACTGATCACCTCCATGCCGCACTGAATTGAGGCAGTAATGAAAGCAAAAGGAGCCCCTACCAAGTATTGAGTACATGTACAGTAAATGAACATACTTTCCAGAAGGCCAACAATTCACTAAAAATGTTTTTTTTATTGGTCTTATGAAATATTCTAATTTGGTGAGATAGTGAATTGGTGGGTTTTTGTTAAATGTGAGCCAAAATCATCACAATTAAAAGAACCAAAGACTTAAACTACTTCAGTCTGTGTGCATTGAATTTATTTAATACACGAGTTTCACAATTTGAGTTGAATTACTGAAATAAATGAACTTTTCCACGACATTCTAATTTATTGAGATGCACCTGTATATCTAGTGCTGCTTAAAAAGTACTTGAATTATAAAAAGTCAATAAATTCCACATCGCTAAATAACTTTAAAGTGTTTCTTTTCGTAGAACACGAATACAATCCTTTCACTTAAAATATAACTCCCCGTAGAAGAGGTACAGCCCCCCCCCCCATTCTCTCTCCCTCTCTATCTCTACGGCTACTTTGTTCAATGAGCGTCAGAGCGGAGCAGCACATTCATTCGCTTCTAACTTTCTCTCTGAGTAAATCATTTTACATATAGCCAAAATCACAGCACAGCTGTTGTCTTTAGCTTATGTGTATTTTGTCAGAGGACGCCGTGGTTATAAATCAGGATTTTAGCAGTGCAGAGCAGCAGCTTGGAAATGGCTTGGAAGTGACTGCAGATTAATATGTAGTCTTAATAGGCCGCATTTCAGTCACTATTTCATACTCATTCCGTTGTCTGACAACATAACCACATAAACACGTGTTTATTCTTAGTACTCTGAGGACAATTTCCATTTGATGATTTCACTGCTCTAGGGAACAATAGATGAAATACATGGCACATGGAATTAGTTGCTTGCCATTTGTATGATCGTTCTTGAGTTTTTCCAATAGCCAGTTATTCATTCTCATTAATGAAGAATTGAGAGAAAAATCTGGTTTGTCCGTTTTCATTTATATCTATGTATTTCTGTAAATTTGGTTCATTTTGTAGATTTGAATTATGAATTAACACATTACATGGTATCGTGATACTACTTGGTATCATGATACTTCAGCTGGTATAGTATTGTAAGATATGTTTATGGTATCATGACAACCCTAGTTGGCACCTCTGGATATGTGACAGTATTTATAACCAATCAGCAACAGCCTACTCATCCCATACCTAAGTACCTTTAGGTCTTTCTGGTGCCAATCTTAAGCAGGTACTGAAACTGGACCTTTGGTACTGAACCAGTGGCCAAAAGAAAAAGCAGCTCTCTCTGGTTTTCTCATGCCAAATGTTTGTGCAGTGGGAAAACTCCCTTAATTAATGAGACACTGGCACCCTGTCAACCTCAGAGTGGTTTTATTAGTTTGATGGGAATAATTATTGATCTCTGGGGCATGAATCCACTGTCGACTTTTGAATTTAGTTTGACCAGTTCCGGTATCTAAATAACAAAATTCACACTGATTGAAAGCATAAGTTAAAGCAGATCTTGTAATGCATCAGTGGAGCAAGCTAAAGTAATGGCAAATTTAATTTCAGATGCTGTTGTAGAACTAGTTTTGTCTCAGTAGGGGGAGCTGTCATCAAGCAGATGTACAGTAGAGGACACAGGCTTGCAGCAGACGGTGTATGAGTCAGAACGAAAGACATGCATAGAGGAAGGACAAAGGTGCTTCTCTTTCTTTACTCCTTTTTTACCATTCGAATCTTTGCTCTTAAAATAGAATCAGTGGCAGCTCTTTGAAAGACAATATGTCTTCCATTAAATGATGCAATTGTTTCTTTATTACAGTGTTTATAATAATCTTGATCCATGAAGGTTTGTTAGAGATAATAAACAGGAAGATCCCAGTGGGACTGTATAAGGGTTTATGAGCAGAGTATAACCCATAAAAAGCTTTCTGCCACCCGTGTAATTTTATTCCCGAGCTCTCTGTGTACATCCACAGTCTGATCAATGCATGTTTTGAGCGAGTGGGTGTCGGGTAAGTGCTATGGGGTGGTGCGTAGTGAAGGGGGAGCATGCATGTGGTGGATGCTGAAGGAGGGTTTTGGGACAGGGCCATATGGGGGATGGAGCTTCACTCACCAGCCAGCTGCTGGACTCCTGGCTGGTCATGTGTGCTTAACAGCTGCGTCTGGATTGTCTCCACCACCCGCTTAAAGCGCCGACTCGGACCTGGAACCACATATTGGGTTTAGTGCATATCAACCTGCAAGACATCACGGTCTTCCAGTACTTGACTACTGAATTCAAACAGCCGTCTATAGAGCATCTCAAAGCCAATAATATATAATGACATAATGGTTAAAATGACAAAGAACGCTCAGGCATTAGCTTGTAAAAAAATGTTTTTCTATGAGATCTGATTAATGGTGCTTCCTTTGTTTTTGTTCTGCCTGTAATTGCCTGTGAGGGCAACAGAAATGGGATGTCATTGGCAGCAGTGATAATTAGAGTGTGGAGCTTATATTAGCACAGTGACTGCTCGAACGCACTGCAGTGGAGAGGAGGCAGCCTGGTGGAGAGTAACTATGACATCTCTGTCTTTTTGTTTCTGGCTCTATCTGACAAGGTGCATGTGCTTGTTCAGGGAACCAGCGTTCATTTGAGAGATGAACAGTTACAAAATCAGACGTGGAGGTTTCCTCAGTACAAGTGGCATACCATGGAAGATTTTTGAAGTTCTACCTGTGAGTCTGAGAATTTTATTTATTTTTTTCCCAAACTGTGTAACGAGGAACCGGGGTTGCACGTACATAGGGGTTAGACAGACCAAGAAAAGTGACAACAACAAGGAAGAACAAAACAAAAAACACAAATTACACAAAGAAAAGAAATTAGGAAAAAATTAGGAAACAGTATACAACAATTTGAGGTAAGGGAGCATCAAGATATGACAATTTCACCAAGGGTTGCACATCCATCACTAAATTAACAAGAAAAAAAATATGCACTCGCCATCCACTTTATTAGCAACACCTGTACACCTGCACCAGCCAGAGGAAAGTGGCCTGGTTCAAGCTGCCAGGAAGGATATAGTAACTCATATAATCACTCTTTACAACCGTGGTGAGCAGAAAAGCATCTCAGCATGCACAAAACATGAACCTTGAGGTTGATGGGCTACAACAGCAGACCACATCAGGTTCTACTCCTGTCAGCCAAGAATAGGATCATGGGCACAGACTCACCCAATCTGGGCAGTTGAAGATTAGAAAAATAAAATCACCTGTTCTTTTTCCAGTCTTCAACTGTTGTAGCCCATCCATCTCAAGGTTTGATATTTTTTGAATGCTGATATGCTTTTCTGCTCACCACAGTTGTAAGAGAGTGATTATTTCAGTTACTATAAACTTCCTGTCAGCTCAGACCAGTTTGGTCACAGTATGTTTTTTTTGTTTTTGAAAATGACCTTCAAAATACCTGTACTGATCTAATCTTATTTCAATAGTGGCCATAATGAAACAAATGGTTGTTATAAGGATTTAATAACGCCATCTCCAAGCCCATGTTGGTTTCAGTCCAGGGACCACAATTATTTTGTTGGTTGAGAACCAGCTCTTTTATTGTGGTAAGAGGGAAGAATAATCTGAAATTGGGAACCAGCACACACACAGGCAACTTGACAGTAGAAAAGGCCCTGAGAGAGGAATAAGGTGTAGCTCCTCCAGTCTAACCTCCTGTAGTGAAATCATGTCAAACATAGTAGGCTATGAATGACCTGCACTTTAGAAAAGTACCACTTCCTCTTTTTGAGTTTAAAAAGCCCCAGGCAGCCTGAGAGAGGGCGTTTAGAAAGGGCAGTCCTGTGGAGGGGAGAAAGTGGAGGGTGCTGTAAAAGCCACTGTTGTCTAGAAAATGATGACTTGTGATAATAAGTCTAGTGAGAGCAGGGTTACCTGAGAGCAGGGTAAAGGTGACGGAGTAGATCCCGTTCTCCTTGGTGGCCGTGCTGCTCTCTGTGTAAGTGATGTCCACCTGGAACTTCACAGGCTTCTGGAAGACAGTGGGACCTGCTGTAGACTTGTACTCTGCCCGAAAACTCGTCTGGGAGATCACACTGTGACTGAGACTAGGGATCTAAAGAGGGAGGAGAGACAAGAGAACGAGAGATGAGAGTAGAAGAGTAGGGTGAAGATGAAAGCGAATGAAACAAGAAGAGACAAAAAAGAAGTGGTGAAGAGATGAGGGAATAGCAGAGGGGAGGAGAGGAGAAGAAAAAAATGGAGAACACACACAGAAGAAGAGGAAAGAAAAGAATAGAATGAAAACAAGAGGAGAAGAGATGAGGAGTAAGGAAAGGACAGGACAGGAGATGAGAGCACAAAAGAAGTGAAGAGAAAAGAAAAGTAAGGTGAAGAGAGGAGAGTAAATGAGAAATGAAGAGAGAAAAGGAGAGGAGATGAGAAGGAGGAGAAGTGAGCAGTAGGTAAGAAAAATTAGGAGAAAAAAGAAAGCGAAGAAATGAGGTGAGAGGAAAAGAAAAGAAGATAGGAGAATGGGAATGAGAGGAATGGAAAGTAGAGGAAAGGAATTGAGGACAGAACAGGGCAAGATATGAGAGCAGAGGAAAGAAATGAGAAGAGAAAAGGAGAGATGACAAGAAAGAAAAAATTAGGCGAACAAAAGAAGAGAAAACAGAGAGAAGAGATAAGATGAGGAGAAAATCAAATAGAGGAGAGGGGAAGAGAATAGAACAGAAGAGAAAGTTGAGAAAAGAGAAGAAGATGAAAAAGATGGGAAGGAAAAAGGAGGACAGGAGAAAGTTCATGACATCATTGTTGAACATCCCCCTTTATAAGTACAAGCAGTGAATCTGTTTTGAAGCTGAAGCCTACATGCAGGAAATTGCATGAGTCTGTACATCTTCCTTCCTACTGAAAAAACTTTCTCCATCGGATGAAGAAGAAAAAACAGCAGGCCATTGAAATGTTGCTTTCACAAGCTAATGACCACATCTCGGCAGCAGCATGTAAACCATGCCTTCATGGACTCCACACACCGAACGAGTCTTTCACTGCAACAGCATCTATATGCTAATGATCACTGCTCTCGCTTCATTTTCTATTGACCTACAATGAAAGTCTCGCTTCGGGGGAATATAAAAGTGCTGTAGCCTAGCATTTGACCAAATCGTGATATAAATCAGCTAAAGTCAGTTAAATGTGCAAACACACAGTGTATCAACATGCTTGTTGAGGCATACAGAGGTGCTTCCATACATTCAGAGAAGTGACTCAAACAGGAAGTTAAGAATGATGATGGGGTTGCATACCGACAGAAAGGCTTGCACTATGTCTGCCTTAATGGAGCTCAGAGGCTTGTCCCTGATCACCACGAAGATCTGCTCCTCCTTCTCCAGGTTGATAAAGTTACCAAACCAGGACTTTTTGGCAAGTCTGTGAGTAGAGAAAAAAATGCATAATCATAAATCTATAGGAAAGGCTCTCAAGGTCTGAACAAGGGATGCATCGATACCGATAATGGTACTGGGTATCTGTCTGATACCGGCTTATTAACCCATACTCATAAAAAAATGCTCTAATCCCAAGAACCGATAGCAGGTGATATGACGTATGGGTAGTGTACATTATTGCGCTAATGAACAGATGACACGAAATGACATATTTCATGATTAATGATGGCAATCAAAGCAAAGCAGACTGTAAATTGTGCTCTGTTAAAATATCAAGAAGAGGAACAGCAGCATCTTCATATAATAGATTTGGCATTGTAAAACATCTTAAACGTGAAAGTCAAAGCTGCAGCTAATGCTGGCTAGATGAGAAAGATGTCTACAGACAACACTAAGTGAAAATAACAGATCTTACCCAGTACGTTATTCGTGTTGATCAGCTGCTATCAATCATTGGCAAAAAGGATTTCCAATTCAATAAAAACAAAAATTTACTTATAGATGTACAGTTTCTGAAATTAAACAAAACCCGCACTTCACTGCAACCCTACCCAATCCAAGGTAACTAATGTAGCTTATGCACTTATGCAAAAATCAACTAGATAATGGTAAAAATTACTAGCTAAAAAATAAAATAAATCTAGTAACCTGAGTGCCTGAACACACGTGCACTTTTTTATATCCACTCTGTAAACCTGGGAAACATAAATAAGCTAAATAAAATGTTCTGTGATGTCCATGGTTGATTAATACTAAGCAGCTTACTCATTTCAGTATTATGTATCAGTGTGGGGATTGACCAGTACAGAAATCCGTGTACTCATACTTGTACACAGTCTGAAAAAAAAAACGGTATCGATGTTTTCCTACTTTGGATCCAAGCTGCTCTACACATCTATAAAATATCTTTAAACATTACATAGTAACATTTTTTCTAACATTACTTTTATTTTTACAGTTCCAGTAGTTTTAGTCTGTAAAGAAAAGCTGGCCTTTCCAAACACATGTAGGGGAAAAATCTGATTTTATGAGACAGACAGAGAAGAACAAAAGAGACAGGGAGGATGCAGTCCTAGTCAGCTTGTAGAGTGAAGGGAGAATCTATTACAGAAGACAAAAGGAAGAAAAAAAAACATAAAAGAAGTGTGCAGTCCTGCCATAGATGAGGCATTGTTCAGAAAGAAAAACTTCTGGCTGTTGCCTTGTGTGTGGCATGTGCAGCAAGAAGAGCCGTAGTGGGAGGCAAACCTGATAAAGCTTCCAACAAAGAAGAAAGCAAGAGAGAAAGAAGCAGACAGAAGGAAGGAGAGTGAGGAGGGCTGAAAGGCTTGGTTGCAACAGACATCGCTCACAATCAATTTTTCACCATGTTTATAAAAATGTTTGAAGCTGGGAGAATCAGGCTGAAGTACAGAGGCTTTTTTCATCAATGGGTAATTATTGTGGAGCAAGAGAAAAATTTCCTCTTTTACAACAGACATTACTTAAGCCCTACTTTTGCTGTCACAATATTTAGCACTGATGTAGCTTTGATGTATCAGTAACAGGGGTGGCCAAGCTAAGCCCTCCCTTCCTTTCAAGATAAAAATACATAAAATAAATGCATAAATAAAATAAGGCTCCCATATTGTCTTATTTGTTGTTAGCAAATCATTTTTAAAGTCCACGTGAAATCAAAATTTAAGTTTTGTGGCTTTTACTACAGTATGAATATGTTAGCCTTAATGTTATCTATAATCTGTGTAAACTCTACAGACTGTTGTGTGTAAATATTCCAGGAGATCAGCGGTTTCTGAAATACTCAAAGCAGCCCTTCTGGTACCAACGACCATGCCATGCTTAAAGTCACTGAGATGACACTTTTTCTTCATTCTGATGTTTGATGTGAACATTAACTGATCCTCTTGACCTGTATCTGCATGATTTTTTGCATTGCGCTGCGGCCACATGATTGGCTGATTAGATAGCTGCATGAATGTGCAGGTGTACAAGTGTTCCTAATAAAGTGCGATGCTTGTATGGTGAAATATGATGAGGCAAGAAGAATTTGAGTTTACACGCGAGTATGTGTGTGTGCATGAGTATGTGTGAGACTCACTCCGGGGAAGACTCTGGTGTGAGGGTGGACATCTCATCTTGGGTAGGAACTGTTCAGAAAGAGAAAATAATGTCTTGCATTTACAATCCAACCATCTGGTCGCCCCTTAAAATCCCAGTTTACGTTTTCAGTTATTCATCTTTAAGCATCCAAAGCCACCCAGTCCTAAGAATTTAAGGAGTTAATGAAGCTATGGCACTGTATGGCTGGTCAGATGTTATGTACATCAACAGTATATCTTTATTCAGTAGTAAAATGTAGCAACTATAGTATAACACACTGTTTTACTTTCACTAAGTAGGTTCTAGATTGAAAGCCTTGGAGTCATAGTACCTTGTAGTTTCCTGCGATGGAAGCGTGGAGAGCCCAGGAAGCTGTTCTTGATGGAGTTGAGACGTGTCCTCCAAGGCATGCCCCCAATGGAGGGGCTGGGAGGCGGTGTGGGGGTCGGCGTTCCAGCGGGGCTCTCCTTCGGCGTGTGGACAGGCGTTCCTTTGGGAGTGGGCAGAGGGCTGCCCCTGGGGGAGGGGTGAGGGGTCACCTGGATGATGGGGATAGATTTGGTGCTAAGGTCAGAACCAGGTATGGGACGGAACTGGTGTAGCCGGATAGGGGCTAAGGGTATGATGGGAGTCAAGGGCACTGAAAGCTGGGGGGGAGTAGTGCGGGTTGCCCGGCCTACCATGGGACTGCTGGGGGTATGTGACGGTTGAATCTGGCATGGAGTGGAGGGCTCTGAGTGAGCAGTTGAAATTGACTGGGTATCACTCTCTGGTAAGGGGTTGGACCTTGTGGCATGTAAGGGCTTTTCAGAGACTTTGCGCTTAGCAGGTAGGGTCTGGGTCTTTGGGCACAGCAAGAGGGGCCCACACACTGAGTTCGGGGAAAGGGAATTTAATGTTGGTGTGTGAGCCTCACTTTGGTTTGCATGGGGCTGATCAGGGGAGTCAGGAGGACTGATTTGAGGCGAGAAGGAAAATTCAACCGCCTGAGGAGGTACACAGAACTTTCGAAGGGGCTACGGGATAAGCATGCACCAGTGCATTGCAGAAGCCACATATCGACAAAGGAATGGCAGGAGAACATTTAACAGCCACACAGCAATGCAGGAACAGGTCACACATGGATACAGACATGGGTAGATAAATTAGGTCAGAAAACATTGAGCCAAGGTAATGCAGAAGGAAAAGAAAAAGAACAGAACATGCAGTTAGCCAACAGCGGAAAAGACAGAAACGTCAGCAAGCCATTCATGGAGTACAAGAAGAGACATTTTTCAAAAGGAATGGATGAAAGAAGGAGCTGGTTGCCATGATGAAAGTGGGAAGCTGTGGATCAAGCAAGAATGAAGCAGAGACTGCACACAGTGAAATGTGTTCTTTCATTAACCTATATAATTTTATACAGCTCAGTGCAGAAATTTGTATACCCTTACATTGAAATGATTACTCCATCCAAGACATTTAATGTCAGTTAGATTTTATGGATGTTCCTTCATTATCACAATGGTCAAAATGTGTACATTACGATAATAGTGAAGCAATAAAAATAATCCTGAATATGATATAATATTTTGGATTTCCCTGTTATTTTTCCCTCCACTCTTTGTCTTTGTGCTGTTTCTTCCATTTCTTTTTCACTTTGATACCTTCTTATACCCAGCTCTGTACAGGTCGGTATTTTCTGTTTTTGGTATTGTGAGAGCTGCTTTCCTGATCCTATTGTCTTTAAACTTGACTACTCACAGACCACTCGTTTGTTTGAGCTTAATTAAACTTTTCATGAGTTGAATAGGACTGGCACCCCGTCCAGGGTGTCCCCCGCCTGTGCCCCATGCTCGTTGGGATAGGCTCCAGGTTCCCCGCGACCCAGTAAGGAAAAGCGGTATGGATGGATGGTTGGATGGATGACTTGAATAAGATTTACCAAAGTAAACCTGCATTGTTTTAAATCATTAGACACCTTAATGATGTATATTCAAACAAATTAACTAGAGCATCTCGACAGGGATGAAAACATTTCAAACTTTATTTAATATTTAGTCCATGATGCAATGGTGGCAAAAGTCTGTCTTGTAGATAACATATAAAATATTTTTTACATTTTTCATTTCATTACAGCCAGACACTTAAGGAGATGCAAACTTCTGAACAGTATATTATGTATTCACAAGAATCAGTGTAAGATTTAGGAGCTGGAAATATTCCAGAACTGCCAAGCTAAAAAGCTGATTTATTTTATAGGTAGCTTTTGATTTGAGTCATTTAATTTGTAACGTACTGAGAACACACTGATCTGACTCATAAGTGTCCCCTCGAAGCTATAGCTACTGACTAAATAAAAAGTGAGAGAACAGTTATGACATCTAATCTTGACATCTTATGACATCGTGATTTCTTGATTCCTTAAAACAATCTTTTTGCCTGTGAAGACTGAAGAAGCAGAGCTTTTAGAGTTTATTTTAGGAATCAATTTCTCTTTTAAATCAGCCGTGGGTTCAGTGTCATGCAGAGCTTTAAGCTTTAGGCAAAGGTAGCTGTAATCTGTGAGCCCTCTGAAACAAGTCAGCCAGAAAAGTTTAGCCACAAGCTCCTCCTGTAATCACTGAAGAAGCTGGATTTTTACACGACTTTCCCTGAGCTGGATTTCCGCCAGGTGCAGAAAAGAACAGGGGCAGGGATAAAAGAAGGATCTCCATGGATCCCCCACCCCCACATACACACACAGTCTCCATTCTAGCACCACAAAGTTGACACCCCAACATTTAATGTTGTGGAACATCCGTGATATAGTGCTGTTATATAAAAGACACTTAACAGATTCTTTTATACATATTTTACAGTGATCACAAGGCACCAGAAAGAACCCAAGAACTCATAGGTACAAGTGGACTGAACTACTGTTTAATATGGAAGAACATTCCTCCCTCAGCATGTACCGTGTAGCAAATTGTTAATTTGCTAGATGACAGAACCTTAATATACTTTCTAATCTCTTCCTTTATGTTGAGTCGTATATAGCTGTAATTTCTATTTATTCTTTTTTTTTTTTTAATTTGGTAATAATTTGCTTGTCCTCCTAAGCTAGTTTTCGTTTTGTTTATTATTTTGCCACATTTTTTTCCACATATAGTGAGAACCAACAAGACCATTTATATTTCTCACATTTCTGTTCAAAAGTTTGCATTTCCTCTTCTGAATGCAATATAAATACTCTCTAATAACTTGTAACATTCTTCCTGGCAAATAAAAGGCCAGGAAATACACTGCCTTCAAATCAGGTCTGGACACTGGACACTGGTCATGCCATTTCAAAAATCAAACCGTTGACTTTTACTTGTTTTGAAATGTCATCCCATCGAACCCACATTTTAGTTTGAACGTTTTGGAATTTTATTCTTGTGGACAAAATATAGGTACTTTTTTCTGTTTCTCATGCAAAAAACATGGGGGATGCAAACTTTTGCTCTCAACTGTAATTAGGTTGTAACAAACCCTTTAGCAGGCATTATCAGGTCTAGCTGAAAGCAAATGAAGTCTCTCAGATAAATTCTGAAACATCTTTAACTTTGTAAGGTGCTACAACAGAACATTTCAAATGACCTGGATGACTGAAGACCTAAACAACTGCTTATGTTTGACAATCAGTGGTTTAAGCTTCCACTAATCATTTGTTTTCTGCTTCAAACTCCCAGCTAACTACTGCTCAGAGCTGAGTGAATCCTGTGTGTGTGCACATGTGATTGTGTAGGAAGTCAGCAATGGGAGCAAGAGATCAGGCATAGCAGGCTGACGAAGAAAAAGAAGGACACTCACCCTTGGACTGCTGAGAGGACTGGTGGAGAGACCCGAGGACGCTCCGCTGATAGAGCGTGACCTGCACACACACACACACACACACACACACACACACACACACACAGTTATTTTAGAGACATACTGCAGCAGACTAGACAGGAAAGGTTCTAGGTGTATCAGTAGTGGGATTATCTAGGCTTGGCTTGAGGAAACATCTACAAGACACAAATGCTAAATGATGCTATGTAAGGAATAAAACATGATAAGATGTGCCGTTATAGGAAGATAATCAAAGAACAGATGTTTTTTTGTTTTTTTTATCCAGTTAAAGTTACATTTACTGTTGTGGAAACAAGTTATACGCTGTAAACACTCATTCCCTTACCAGCCTCACTTTTTTCTCTTAAGATAATACGACCAAAAAATGCAACTTGTTCGAAATTGTAACAGCTTTACCTCTAACTACAACAAAGTGTTCCCACCAAATAAACGTCTCCTAACAGAAAACCTTTTGTTTTTAATCTGTTTATGTGGAGTGTGATGATGTATTAGAATGAACACATTAATATAAACCTCGCAGCAGAACTACTGTCTGAGCCGTGCTGTTACAGAAAATAATTCAACACCTTTTGACCAATCAGAATTGAGAATTCAACACCACTGTGGTATAAACAGAGAATAATCTGCATCACTGTTGTCAATAATGTATTCCCTCAAGTTGCTCTCCAAAAGCTGAGAGGCGCAGGGATACGGCGCTGAACTTAGCATAACATAGTAATGTTTTGAACTTTCCAGTGTTACCGCTCACGCTGAGCCGAGCCTGTTGTTCCTCTCTGGCGACAGATGTCCACACAGACACCAGCGCACGTTTCAATCACCTCCAAGCAGGAGCAAATGAATTATCACAGTCACCAATCTGTCTTCATCAGCCAAGATGGTTGTCAGTGTAGACAGAGCCCAGCTGTTCCCCTTCTTTCATGTCGCTTTTTCTCTCTCACCTCCTTTTTCGCTCTGTCCTTTTGTTATCTCCCTGTCGCTCATCCTCGCTCGTCCTCGCTTGCCCACTCGTTCTGTCTATTCCTTTATTTGCCCTTTATTTCCCATCATGCTTATATCCTCTCTCTATCTCTATCTCACTCTCTCCATCTCTCACTTTCTCCTCTCGGTAGGTCCTTTCTGAAGCTCCCCGAAGTACTCGAGCCAGCAGCAAGAGCCAAGCCCTTCAGTCCTTTCTCACAAACCCCTTTGTCTTTCTGTTTCTCCTTCCTGTTAATTCAGCTTTCAGAGACGCCAAACCCAGTACCAAGGGTGTGAGAGGGATAAACAGAAAATACATGAAATGTGCAGAGCTGAATTCCAGCATAGTGTTTGCTCATGGTCTATGAGTGTGTGAGTACACTAAGCCTGGAGCATTAGCCTGAAATATTATGTAGGAGTTAGAGAGAGGACACAGGGTGTATTTTTTCATTTATACTAGATACCAGAACAAAACAGGTGGCTGTAAACTACAACACTGGAATTAAGAGGATCTATCTGACAATTGAGTGATTATAAGATAATGAGCCAAAAGGTTCTGAACACAGCATATACAATATATAGTACTATTACAGTAGAAACCAAGAGAAGTCTAGCTACACTTCTGTACCATCAAAATGAAGGATTTCTCTTTTCCACTGGCAAGGCACGTCAACAATGATGGACACAACATTAAAGACATCTCATTTTTGCATTGATAGTTGTTACGGGAGCAACGAAATGAGGAAGCTTATAAAAAAAAAAAGAGCTCATCTTCGCTCACTTAGAACCCAAGGAATAAATGTCATGTTTTGACAGCAGCAGCATTATGAACCATTTCGAATATCTACTACTTTCACCTCCTACAGCCTCAAACACACTCTTCTGAAGGATTTTTGGGAGTTCAAATGTCTGAGAAGATGTTTCTATTATGCATTATTTTCGAATTTAATACAATATTTTTCACTTCAAATGATATTATCACCAACAACGTGAGTGAAACACAGACTTAGAAAATATTTATATGAATTTCAGACTTTTAGCATTAGGTATGTCCCTCATTATGTCTTACTTTAGTGGCAGTGTGTGCTTGAGTTCGCATTGGACTCCACAAGTTTGTGCAAAACCTGACGATCCATGTTAGATCAAATCCATCTGAGTGTCATCTGAACATGTGCTTTAATGAAAAAAATAAGACACCACAAAAATCTGACCTTTCGTACAAAGGAGTTAACACGGTCAATATCACAAATTTGCTTAAATTTAAATAGTGACTTACAAACAGTACAGAATCATGAATACTGAATATTTAAGATATTTTCAAAATTCTAAACTTTCTGTTTATTTACAGGTTAAAAAACAAAAGAATACAAGAATTTCAATGTGGTGTCAGACTTTTAAACCCTGCTGTATCTATACTATGGCCAAAATCATGTGGACACCTGACCATCACAACCATATATGGTTCTTCCCCAAACTACTGCCACAAATTTGAAAGCACACAATTGTATAGGATGTCTTTTTATGCTGTAGAATTACAATTTTCCTTCACTGAAACTAAACGGCCAAAACCTGTTCCAGCAGAACCTGTTCCTGTGCATAAAGTGAGGTCCATGAAGACATGATTGGCAGGGGTTGGAGTGAAGAACTCTAGTGGTCTGCACAGAGCCCTGCACAGAGCCCTAAATATTTCTTAGGGAAGCGAATAATTTTGGTGCAATTATACAGTTTTGAGAGAAACTGCTGTTCTAAATGCGAATGATTTTACTAGAAGAAACAAATAATTCTCCTATTGTCTGAGAAAAAATTTTGAATGACTGTTTTATGAAGGGTGCCAATAATTCTGGAGTGCACATTACATGTAGTGTACTGAAGAGTAGTTTGAGTTTCTAACCAGAATTTTAATTCAAAAAGGTTAAATATAAAAGGGCACTGTAATATTCAAAGCAATTACATTTGTAGCAATTTATAGCCAAATGTAAATATAATAATTCAAATATCTATGTTTTAGACATTCACAGTACTGATGTTATATAAACAAGCCCACTCCTAATAAGTCCTTGATAATGTGTGCTAGGTGCTAGCTATATGAAACATGCGATGATTAACACACCGCATTTGAGCACATTTAAATGCTCCACTATACTAGCGATATGACAAGTACTTTATGTGGGTGGTTTGATGGCTTTATATCACAGTGTAAATGTCACTAGAGGCTTCGCTCTCACTAATTCAGCCCATCAGGCTGCTCTGGCAGGACTGGATTCTGAACACAGCCCGTAAGGCAGCTTGCTCTGTCAGTGTGGCCTCTCGTTTGTGAGACTAATGTTAGTGTTTGAGACGGGTCCAGAATGCTGCGGGGCAGCTTGCTGAAGCTGAGTGGGGGCTGAAGAGAGAAGGAAAAGCGCCAGGAATCCCATTAACCAAACACAGCCCAACCCAAAGGCATGATGGGATTAAAGGAGCAACCCAGGGCGGAGTAAGCTGTCAAAGTGTAGCTAGATAAATTCACATACGCTGCCTGTGGAAGTGCTAAGTAAAAGCTCCAATAACAAACAATAAGCATGATGATTGGTCTGCTTTTGCTACTATATATATATATATATATATATATATATATATATATATATATATATATATATATATATATATATATATATATATATATATATGATTAATAGTGAAAATTCTGACATTTGCAATCTTCTGTTTGCATTACTTGTGGTTTCATTATGTTATGTTTTGTCCCTAATGATCTCTTGTGTGTTCAGAAGACTGAAATGAAATCGTCTGTGCTGTAAATATTTTCAAGTGATCCCCACACTATCTTCAAAAAAACATCAGGCCTTTCCATCAGCTGTTTTGAGAGGTCGAATGTGTCTCAGAACAGATTTCAAAGCCTGCTTTCTTCCTGATATGCTCTGATCTCCAGTTCTCTAAAGCTAAAAGATCTAACAGTCTCGGAGTATGAAAAGTTCTCTGTTGTAGAGAGATAAAAAATACAATAAAAACACACAAATACATGCGCTATACACACCAAACCCACAAAAAAAAACATTCCTACTGCACATACACATACAAACAAACCTCACATCACCGCCCAACCCAAACACAGCTCTAATACACACACAGACAGAGCTTCTACACGCTTCACACAGCGCTATGCAGAAAATCTAAAGCTGAAAAGAGCAAAAAAAGGAGCTGGCATTTAATTATAATGAACTTTTTCACTGAATAAGAAGAGAAAAAGAAAAAAGTCCAGAGTCTTTCTAGCTCTTCACTCAACATCCTTGAGAGAAGAGAGGTTCAAGCAGAGCGCACAAGCTAACAGAGTGAGAGAGTGAAGATGCAGGGAAGCTTTTCTCTGTTTATTTCAGTGGTGATATAAATGTGTATCAAAAAACAAACAAGCAAACAAATTACAAGGTAAAATGTGATAATGTTTGAGTGACAGACTGCTGCAGGGACAGATTTATTATCAGAGACAGTGTGTTTAAACACAGCCTACAGTGGTGAATTCTGTAAAGAAAAGAAAAAAATGAGAAGGTTGGAGGTTCAGGCAACAACGCCAATAAACCTGTCTGATACAATCTGTATTGTAAAAAGCACTATTCTATTCTATTCTATTCTATTCCAACTGATTCTATTCTCATCCATTCTGTTCTCTTCTCATTCATTTGTTTCTATTCTCTTACATTCTATTCCACTCCATTCTATTCTATCATTCCATTTTACTATGCTATTCTATTCCACGATATTATCTTCTCGTCCATTTGTTTCTCTTCTCTTCTCTTCCATTCTATGTTATTCCATTCTATTCACATTCATTTATTTAAATTTTATTCTACGCTAGTTGTATTGTATTCTATTTGACGCAGTGGCATTATATTCCATTCTGTCCCATTCTATTCTCATCCATTTTATTCTATGACATTCTATTCTCTTCCATTCTATTCTATTGTATTGTCCTATTCTATTTGATTCTGTCATTATATTCCATTCTTTCCCATTTTATTCTATGTTATGCCATTCTACTCCATTCTATTTTGTCCCATTCTATACTCATCCATTTGATTCTATGACACTGTATTCCATTCTATTATATGCTGATCTATTCTATTACATTACATTCTATGTTATTCCATTTTATGCTATTCTATTCCATTCTTTTCACATCTGTTTTAATTGTATTTGATTGCATGCAATTCTAACGGGGTTCTATTTCAATATATTCTGTTTGATTTGATGCCATTATTTTTTCCTTGAAATATGTTCAATTCTATTCTATTTTACCCCATTCTATTTGATTATTTTATTCTATTCTATTCTATTCTGTTCTATTCTATTTAAAACTGTAACCTATCAATTCCATAGTGCTATTTTGGTAGTTTTGCCATCTTGTAGCCAGGTTCAAAAGCACAGTGGGGAATATCCAGTGCACGTATTGTACCCCTGGCACTACATAGGGTTAGTGTCCAAATGATTGAAGTGTCTACACATGAGAGACAAGCAAGAGACACAGATATTCCACTGTCTTTTTTGTATGCAGCTGCCTCTCTGAACACTCCATTACATTTCAATGATAATTTTTAAAAGCCCCAGTTGCCTTATATATCATTCTGGGGTCAGGTCATCTTCAGTCAATTCCCAATTTCATTTCTGCCATCAGCCCCATCCTGACATTTGAGTGCGAATAAAGGATGTGATGAAAGAGGCAGGCTGGAAATGAGCTGGGAAATGAAAGAGAGAGAGAGAGAGAGAGAGAGAGAGAGAGGGAGAGAGAGAGAGAGAGAGAGAGAGAGAGAGAGAGATAGAGAGAGAGAGATGCCAACTGTGTTCCACCCCAGCGTGAGCACAGACAGGCCATAGAAAATGGGCTAATATAGACAGTGGGCTAGTATCCCCCGGGCTATTAAAGTTTCAGAATACCTAGCATAGCACAGCAGTAACAGAAACAAATGTAGGTGGATTGTATACATCAGGAAAATAATTAAGAGCCAATCTGAGGATTTGTTTTAGATTGTTGAAGTTGATAAAATAACAAAGGACTGACTGGAAAGTTTTGAAGTGGAAAAGCAACACTGCATCTTGGTGGAGGGTTTAGTAAGGGACACAGAGGAAGTGGGGGTGGGGGGTTAGTACCTTTCCTCTTTGCTGCACTTGAGAGGGGCGTCAGAGATATCCAAGCTTTTACTGAACATTGTTTTACTACAGCAGGAGACAAAGTGAACACACAGTCAGGGCCTGCATGCAATCTTCAACAGTATGCCAATTCTCATCTCCTGCTGGTCACATACATACAAGAACTACTGTTGCTTAATAGGGTGTGTGTCTGTGTGTGTAGATACTTAGAGTAGAGTACTCAGCCATAGAACCAGAGACATAGAACCAGCCAGTTTAAAAGCAAGACACTACAGGCAGAAATGACAATTTTGGTCATGTAAATTGCATAAATTACATCTATAACTGTCTTTCCTTAAACTGTAGCAACACATTTTTTTTGTTTAATCTCAAGAGGAAAAAAAAATATATTTCACTATTTCTGTCCACTTGTGACCACTGTAGCATATGAAACTTATATACAGGCATTTTCTCTGCCCACTCGGCAACATCACACCATGCCATATATCCCTAAAAATCCTTGATATACAGGGTATCACAAAAGTCTCCATACATAGGGGAAATTAACACTTTTTAGAAAAATGTAACTTTATTTACAAAACATCCTCTACATGATTGCCATTTCTTTGTAAACACGGAATTTTGTACACACGGAAGCATCACTTTGGGTCCCAGTAATGTCGTGTGTGATGTGCTTGGCATGTTTCCTGTTAAAGACCATCTCAACCTTGCGACAGCTTCCCGATCCAGCCACGAGAATGATTTCAATACATACTTCTTTTATGAAAGGCATTCTTAAAGTCTATCTGAATATATATATATATATATAAACTAAAAAGTGCTCATTTCCATTATGTATGGAGACTTTTGGAACACCCTGTATAATTATGTCAATTTACCTGAATATAGAAATGTAAAAGTTCCAGTAAAAATAAAATACTTGTATATCAGCAATCAACCGGCAATGACTGATTGTGATATTTATTGCTTTAAAATTTCACCCTATTTCCCTGTTGTGTCTTGCCTTAATACTGGAGGAAAGTGTCTTGTTTTTCCTCTGTGTGTCCTATCAGACTGGTCTCCATCATACAGTATGGTATAGATCAGAATAAACTGTTAACCTACATGAAGTCATGAAGTAACAGTTAAATTCCTGCTGAGACAAAATCCTGTATTGGGGTGTCAAAACTGTAAGTAGCACATTTAATAGCACTAGCAATAACTGATAACAGTATTATACCCTACAGCATGTGGCCAAGGAAATGGACAACAAGAACTGAATGACAGGGAGGGCAGAACTGAAAACCTGCCACAGAGTTGGGAAAGAAATCAGGTACATAATAAAGAAAATAAAAAGTAAGATGAGCAAAGATTGGAAAATCAGCAGGACTCACAGGACATGCAACCAAATAATCTG